>PVKS010010347.1:0-60520 GCA_004027875.1 Aplodontia rufa | reverse complement strand
TAAAGATTGCATCAGAATACAAAAATTAAAAGGGTCAAGGCATTGTGGACTTAAAAATATATAGGGGAAAATTGTTGGGGGTCTGGTTTTTACCCCATTTCATTAGTTGCCCCAGAGTCATCTTGTTGCTGTTTGTAAAAACTCAGGGTGAGTTAGAATGTGTTTACATAGAGGTTTTTAAGTTGTTTTTCAGAGCCTTTGGTAGCTTTCTAGGGAGAAAAAAATAAAAGGAGATACGGATCGGGGAAGAAAACCTGCCGGTCCTGCTTCAGTGTAATTAGAGAGACTTGGACATCTTAGCTGTGGTTGCTGTAGCAGTGGCGGCCTCTAACACCTGTGCATTGGATTATTGACCGTGAACCAACAAGTTTATCTACTGCAAGAACAAATGGACATTTTGGTGGACATTGGGTCTAGGTGTATTCATAACCTGCCTGGACTGAGTTTTGGCTACCTGAGCAATATGGCTAAGTCCTAGGGAAGAGTGGCGAGTATGCTTTGTGATTGGTCTTGCGGTAAAAAGGCATGGAAGGGATCAAGCAAGCTGATGCTGCCCTCAGAGTTGATGACCATAGTCAGCAATGATAAAGATGGCTCAAGCTCAAGGGGCTGGTAGTCAGTGATGGGTAAATCCTTTCAACCCCGTTATCAACCTAATACAGGAAGGGTGCCTTACGCTGCACCTTATTCCAATGACGGGTAAGAAAGGGGAGGTGTGAATGGAAAAACCTAAGGCAGAAATAGTCACCTGTTTGTTATCCTCCTCTCAGAAAAAATAAAAAAGGAGGAGATGTTGGGGATTCCCCCAACATGAGGCCCAGCTGGCTCGTAAAAGAATTGGTGGTAAACAACTCTAAGGGGCCCAGCTGGCTTGTAATTAGCAAATTGCCTGACCGCATGACTAAGCTGTTTGGCCACTCATTTGTTACAATTGGATAAATGTGTTTGCACTGTACCCCTATTGGTTGTTGTAATGGATAAAGAGAGTAGCGACTAGTCAGGAGAGAAAGCAGTCAGGAGGAAAGCAGAAAAGCATAGAGTCAGAGAAGCTGAAGCAGAAGCACAGAAGTATAGAACCAGCAAAGAAGGAGCAGCAGCAGCAGCAGACGTGGTGGAGAGATCAGCAGCGGTAGAAGATGCAGGTAGTAAGAGCCTTGGCTGCAGAGATAGGGACTCTAGTACGGCAATAGAAACAAGGAGTCTAAATGTTAACAGCCTTGACTCAAAAAGAGGGAAGGCAGGAAACGCTTGGAGGCCTTTAGCCGCGGTAAAGGGAGAAATAAAGTGCTTGGAGAACTTAAGACCAGTGGGTCTATTTTAATCTCAGTTCACTGCCGAATGAGAGCCATCTGGTTCCTGCTGGCCGGGACCGGACATCTATAAGAGCTTATATTCTGTGCAGTAGGATAAACAACTGTCCCAGGTTAACTAGGACAGAAGGAGGTCTCTGAGCACAGAACTTTAAATACTAAAACTGGAGAAGTCCCAGGAACATTGAGATAAGTTCGTCACCCTTGTGTGGAGAGATAAAGAAAAATAATTTTTAACTTAAATGATAAAAAGTACAATGAGGAAGAATAAAACAGGTTAAGGAAAATGCAAGGACAGCTGTGTGGTGAGGTTTCTGATTTGATGGTGTGGTCTGGAAGACCTTTCAAATGAAGTAACATTGAGCAAAAGACCTGAATGAAGTTAGAAAACAAATACTACAGATATCTGAATAGTAAGACCAACCAAAGGAAGCCCCTGAAGCGAAAATGTATTTGACATCTATTGTGGTTGTAGCAACCAAATGGTATAATAAGGGGTAGACAGGTAAGGAGAACACCTTGAAGGACAATGTAATATGTTAAGGTTAGTAACTGTGAGTCTTCTACAATCTCTTGGTCTGAAGGGGTAAGGGGAAGGAGAAGTTTCCTAAACTTTGGGACAAAGAGCCATGTGGAACAGAATGTCTGACAGCAACTGAAAATGTTAATGGGGACACACAAAACCTGACAACATGTACCTAATTCTCTCAATTCTTCTTCTATGTTCTCTATTACTGGATGGAGGGAGATGAAGCCAAGAGAGCAGAATAGAGGAACAGAGAAGGAGGAGACTATCAGAACAAAACAAAAGTCAATCAGGTAATGTTAGCTGAAGGAAAAACATAAGGTAACAAATAATAGAAATTTACCTATTGTAGATGTTCCAAGGATGGCTGACGTTCATTTTGAACCTCTTGCCTTATTTTAATACAACATTTCTATCATTTCCCCAACTGCAAAGCCTGAGTAGATCTACAGCTATGAATAATTTGTGTGTGTATCAAGGCTGTGAATACATGTACACTAGGAAAGGGACAGTTTTTGCAGATGTACCATCATGATGTGGAAGAGCAAATAGCACTTTAGAATAAGCAGGGATTGGAAGATCAAATACCATCTAGGAATTTGCAGAAATTCCCAAAAGGGCTTTGGACATTCACATGCCATGGAACTGGGACTTGAACCCATCTTAGATAGATCGCAAGGGGTCAGCAAAACCCAGGCAACATTTTTAATCTTTCAATAATTCTAAGAACAGTGATTATTATCTACATTCATGGATAAAATAACTGTTTCAAAGAAATTTAGTTGCTTGTCTTAGTCATAGAATTAATATGAGGGATGGATTTCCTACTGGGTAATTGTAATTTTCCTCTCTACCCCCAGCTTTATTCAATGAAGTAACTGATTTTCAAGCAGTGGGAATAATCTAGACAAGGTTCTTTGTTAGAATACATAATCATAGTATATAAACGGACACTATGATTTCTCACAGAAAACTGTGTAATTTCTGAACTTTGATGTTGATTATTTCATGGTTAATATGTTAACTTGTATGAATAACTTCTAAGTTTGTAAGTTAAAGTTTCTTCTTTGAAGCGCAGTTAATTTATTGAATGGAATAATTTTATTTCAAGTTTAATGATTAGTATAATATTTTGTCCTGATGTGACATTTGTAAACTACATGTTCTTTATTTCCCAACAATCTGATCTGTGTCACATTGAATGGCTCCATAGTAATTTAAGATGAAGGGAAAACTGAATTTGAATCCATGGTTCTTTCAAGTTAAGCTTTAGTAAATTATTTCAGGTTGTCAAGGTACTTCATTCCTTATTTTAGAAAGGCCTGCAAAGATGCCTAAATATATTTTTAAGATCTGTGTGTGTGTGTGTGTGTGTGTGTGTGTGTATTAGTGCTAAATAAAACAATTGCAAATAGAGTAAAACCTAACCCTATGTAAATACTCACAAATAAGCACAAATAAGGCAAAATATCATTATTCCAATCTTTGCTGTCACATTAATATGGAATAATGGATCCGTGGAAGCGTAGGTTGTCCAAAACTTCTCCAGCCTGTGAGTACATTCTGAAACACAGACAATAATATTCCATTGCAATGGCTCTTAGAACCCACCTTCTTACACAGGACTGCAGTCTCCCCAGTTATCTTGGCTGGTTTGCAGTCTGGTGGTGAGTCATTTGTGCTCAGGAACATAGCCATTTGTACTCTTCTTTGAGCACATCTTCTCAATGCTCTTGAGTGTTCCTTCTGCAAATGGTGCTTTCTGTAGGACTGTGGCTTTGGTGGACATAAAAATTCTTTGTTGTGCAGACCTGAACTTTTATGTTATCTTTCATGAATGCAGAGTGTGGAAAGGAAGAATGACCTGCATCCCAGGTCTTCTCAGCATGATTGCTTATGTACTTGGCCTAAAAAAGACCTTCCCAACTGAAGATCTACCACATGTGATGGGAGATTTATCCCATAAGCATTTTGGGTGGCTGGGCATGGATCAGAGGCAGAGAGAGTTCCTGAGATAATTTCCTTTGGTATTAGCTGTTTCACTCATTTTCTCTAGATCATTCTAATAGAGTTCCTTTCTGTGTGACAATTATGTGAAGTACTTTGGGTAGTGCCAGCTAAGAAAATCTTTGAAGAATATAGATTCTTGAGGTTATTCTAAACTCTCTTACAGATACACTAAGCCAATTAGTAAGGCTGAGTATGTGAGTTTTTCCATATAGTCATCTTTTTTTCCCCACAAGACTTCCTCACAAAATAAGGAAATATCAACACACAAAACCTTCTACTTCTTGTCCCAAATCAAATGTACCATTGCAATAATTACTGTTAGTATTTATGTTCTAGATGTAACCTTGTTCTAGATGTAACCTTGCAAGAATTTAGATCACAATAAAATATTTTATTTTAATATTTTAGAATATATTGGGTTGTTTTCATTAAAATAAAATTATTACATAACAGAGAAATATCATAAAACACAGCAAGCTTATGTGAAACAGAATACTATATTTATATATTATTTCATTCTTCCTTTCTTCCTAGTAACTGAACTCTGAATTTTTGGGGGAGGTAATGGAATTTGGGAAACAACACACCATGGGCCCTAAGCATCTATGTGGCCTTGTTGAGCATGCCAAGAATACAAGCTCCTAACTGCTCTTGAATGTGATTATTTTTCATGGTCATTTTTGCAATTAACCTTTCTCTTTTCCTCTTTTCTGTTGTTGGAATAAAGATAAGCTGTATAGATCTCTGCTAGCCATGATGGACCATGCAGTGACCTTAGAGACAAAAAGAAGACAGTTAGATCAGACCAAGGATGGCAGAGCAGAAAGAAGATGGTTAGATCCTTGTTCAACTTTCTGGAGTTTTTATACTTATATTTCTCTACTTGCCCGTCTGTAAAAGGTTATTTTTTGTTGAAAGAATAAACTATCATGTCTTGGTTATAGTCCTTAGGGCTCCCTACTTTTAGAAAAATTAAATAATCTTTATATATTATAAATATCTATTAAATGAGGTATTGGTGGTTTTGAAATATCTTAAGAGCATTAATAATTTTTCAGAAGTGCCTTATTGATGCCTCTGAAAAACCAGTGGGTGAAATTTGGAGTCAGAGGGTCTGGTGGGAGCTTTTGTACTCTTCTCCATCACTCTAATAGAGGCTTTACATTTTGTTCTGTATTGTATCCATCAGTGTTCTAGATAGATTCATTTGAAGAAATACTTCACTTCTAAAAAGATAGTTAACTACTGTGTATAAGGGGCTGGAGTGGTTGCTCAGTGGATTTAGCACTTGCCTGGCATGCATGAGGACATAGGTTCAAACCCCAGCACCATGTACACAATGAAGTGCTGCAGCAACAAAAGCCACATGAAAAACTGAATAAAATTGATTCTCTCTCTCTCACACTGTCCCTCTCTCTCTTTAAAAAATTAATTTAAAAAACTACTGTTAGAGAAATAGTTTATGACCATGATCCTTGTTAGTATGTGAACTAGAAATTGGGAAACTTTATCTTAAGTTTACTTTAAGTTTACTATTTGGAAGTCATTTGATACTTTTGTGATTGTATTTGCAAGAATAAAATTAGTTTTAGTTGTAATGAAATGTATTTTGGCAGTCCTAGTGCATGGATTCCCATTTGTAAGTAATTATAAAAGGTTATATTCTTCCCTGAGTACACATTTCCACATACCTATTATTACTATTCTACTTTATGCATTAGTATCTTGGGGAAAATATGCCCCTTAATGTCAAGGCAGGGATTGCACTGCTATCATCTTTGAGTTTTTTTAACAACTACTAAGAAGATGCTGCAATTGCAACCACTAAAATACTTTCTAGCATTGTGCAAAAACTGATCTTCAAACAGTTGCTTCATCTTTTACCATAATAAATATAGCAAAACTTCTGATAAAGTGCACAGAAGGCTAAACAAACACAAAAGGTTTCATACATGCTAACTATCTGTAATAAAAGGTGGCTTGGTTCTATAGTCAAATATCGGATACCTTTTCATTCAGATGTAACATATATATTAGTAATGAGAGGTGTGAAACAGGTACATAAAGTACTAACTGATCTTAAGCTTTGAGCATCTACATGTCTTTGAAGTAATAGATATTCTTCAAAATTGTAAAGATGTTTTCAAGTTAGTCTGATAGAATTCATTAGTAGCAATAATGCTATTTCTTAACTAGGTAGCTACCAGAATAGATGCTTTCATTAGCTGCTCCTACTGGTTCCATTTCCTTCCAGTAAAGTAAGACCATGTAGCACAATGATCCAGGATCAATAACTGAATGAGACTGAATAGTAGTTTGCATAGGGACCTGTTACAAATGTCTAGTAACTAGGAAGGCATAGGTACTAAGGAGAAGTGGTAAAGAGACTTCTCTTGATGAAAATGGGGGAAAAGTCACAAGGTATTAAGTCTTTGCATTATTCGGGGGTTTTTTTTTAGAGGAACAGAATCAATAGGATATCTATCTATGCATAGATATGTGTGTAAATATATATGTGTGTGTATATATATAAGTATAAGAAGAGATTTATTAGATTGGCTTATACAACTGGAGGCTGGATAGTCCCATGGTGGTCACCTGCAGGCTGGAGAGCTGGAGGAACTAATAGCTGCTCAAACTAGAATGCTGAAACCTCAGGGAAAAAAAAAAAAGGATCAATAATGCCATCAGGGCCAAAGGCTGGAAACTCCCTGGAGAATCGCTGGGCAGAGTCCACTTTGGAAGACTGAAAGAGCTGGAATCTGATGTCTTTACAAGATCACAGAAGCAAGCAATCAAGAATCCATTCAAGAAAAATCATACTTGCATCTGCTGCTGCTTCCTTGTTCTTCCAGTTTTAATTCCATTCAAGCCTCTAACGTATTGGATGGTGCTATCCATACATAGCATGGGTCTCTGCTTCAGTTTACTATCCCACAGGCCAACCATTCCTAGGAATACTCTCATCAACACACCCAGAAGACTCTTAGTCTTAGATGTATCTTAATCTTAGGCATGCCTTAAACTGATCAAGTTGACAAATCAGATTAACTATTACATGTCCAATCCTTGTCAACTTAATACACAAACATGACTCTTTGTATAATATTTCATCTCCAAATAAACACAAAAAAAAGGTCATAATTCTGCCTATCATGATATAAGCATCCTTCATATAAACAAAAACATACTAGTTCTTTCCCAGGAGGACAACCTATATATATATATTTTGACACCCCACAACTTTAATTTATGTAGGTTTAAAAATCACTTTAAGTACTGGTCTTATGTCAATCAATATTACATTACATGATTAATAAATAACAGAAGAGCAACCGCATGTCCTTTTTTTAAGAGAGGAAGGGACAGTGAGAGAAGAGAGAAATAATTTTTACTTATTTTTTTTGAAGAGAAAGGGAGAGAGAGAGATTAGAGAAAGAAACCAAATCAATTTTATTTAGTTATTCACGTGGCTTTCATTGCTCCAAGACTTTGCTGTGTACATGGTGTTGGGGTTTGAACTCACATGCTTGAGCATACTGGGCAAGCACCATGACCACTGAGCCAGTGCTCCAGCACATAGTTTTTCATGTGCTTTTCATTCCTCTGACACTTTGTGGTGTACGCTGTGCTGGGGCTGGGATTTGAACTCGCGTACTCGTGCATGTGAGGCAAGCACTGTAACCGCCAAGCTACGGCTCTGGTCCCCAGCATGTCCTCTTAATGCATGTGTAAATATGCACAAACATATTATTCTTAACAGAATAGGAAAAAAATGTCAATTAGAATCCTTATTTCTGTAACTGGTCATGTGGCCACAGTTGGTGTTTATAACTACCTTCTACTACCCATTCTGTATTCCCTCTACCTTCAGCAAGCACCTCATTGGGTCTTGGCTCTACTTGGAAGTGTGACCCACACCTTCATTCCTGAAGGGTCTGAGACATTTGTCATCCTACCTTGGTTGGGTTGTTGTACCTTCCATTGATATTAATAACATGACATGGTAATACCAAGAGATGCCCTAAGGGATCTCCCTGGACCTCCAGGAATATGCTTCCCTACCTCTGATGTGAAGTAATAGTCCAATATCCCCTTGCTAATCTGGATCAATCATTCCTGCCAACACCAAAACTTCCTTCTTAGTCTGTTGACTCAGAGGCATGAGGAGCCCTAAGTGGCCAGGGGGATGTTTTAACTTCCAATTTAATGAAATCATCATTGTATCTCCTGGCAGAAGCATTCCTCCCTCTGGAACTAAGACTTTTAGGCCAGCAGCGCATAAGATTGCAGGGACAGAAAGCAAAAACTTTCCTAGCGGGTTATTAGGGGTAATGGTGAGTGGTAAGTAAGATGCCCCACAAAGAATCAAGAAATCCCAGGACACAGTTATCAGATTCAATAAAAAACTAGAGACCTCAGTAGAAACCTGCAATTGAGTCTAGTATCTTAGGTAAGGTGTTAAAAGAGTAGCATATAAGAAAACTTCTAATGCAATCCCAGTGAACTATCTCTTCTTAAATGTCACATATACTGTACCCAAGATAGGAGGATTTATTATTTTCCCAGTGTAAACACCCCAGTTACTGAGCAAATCTGGGTCATAAGAACTCAGTTGCAAAGTGAATAGCACAAACTCAATTTCTTTCTTATTTACAAACAAATACAATAAATATAATGGAGGCAAACATCCCACTTGTAAAGTTAATAGAAAGTATTTTGTAGAATTAGGAAAAATGTTTAAAAATATGACATATATCAAAAAGACTATATCACTTAACAGATGTACATAAAAGAAGACATGGGTAATTGAAAAAGTAAGCTTTTTTTTAAATACATAGACTTAGTGTCATGTCAGTTCCTTTACATTAATTTGGAATTTAAATTGATGCTTTATGCAAGTTTGCACATTTACTTAGATTCCTGAACTTTGATAAAATGAGAGTAAATAGATATAACTACATAAAAAGAAGGTGTAAAAATACGAGGATGACAATAATGGAAGAGGAGAGTGTTCTCTCATGTAAAAATGAAAAGCTACATAACCACTTGATTTTCATTGCATGCTTGGGAATTGGTAGCATCAAGAAGTTCTGGGTAAGTAAAAGTAGGATGATTCACTTAGAAGTGTTATTAAGAAGTAGGCTCTCATTTCCCCTAACCCATTCCACACAGTTAGATTGTTCCCTCTTCCCTATCTAGCCTGAGGAATGTTGGCCAAAACAAAGGGTCAGAGATACTTTTATTAAATTAAATGTGAGAAGGTAGTTTTTAAAAAAAAACTTTGCTTAAAAATATTTGTACAGAAAAAATAGTAATATGGCATGTCAATTATATATGTGCTTCTTACATATTTTAAAAACATTTGACCTTTTATAAATTTTTTAAGTTTGTTCCATATAGTCTTGCACATTGGAGGGAATCTTCATTACATATACATGCATATATGGATATTGACAAAGTAAGTTAAGGCCAGTCTTAGTCTAGGATCTCCCCTCTTCAACCACTCCCTGCTCCCGTGTCTCTCCTGCTTTACCCCCTTGTTATAAATAGAACTAAGCCTAGACATATGTATTAATTTTTGAATTTTCTGATCCTCTTTGCCCGCCTCTGTGTAGTTCTCATGGGAGTTGAGGGTTCCCAGCTGCATTGATGATACCCCTAATCCCTCCCTCCAGCTGCATTGATAACCACTTTAATCCCTCCTTCTCCTCCCTGCCCCTCTCCCTTCTCCCCCCAGCTTCATAGTTATGGTTACTCCTGCTTATATAAAAATTCACCCATGTTGAGTTTATTTTTGAACTTAGCTAAATTTCGATCTGTCTTAGATTTTACTATAGCTTCCACATCTGAGAGGAAAACATTCGGCCCTATGTCTCTGAATTTGATATATTTCTTAGAATAATTTTTTCCATCTCCATCCATTTGGCTGCAAATGCCATGATATTATTCTCTCTAATAGCAGAGTAGAACTCCACTGTGTATGTATGTGTGTTTGTGTGTATGTATACACAGAGTTTTTTAATACACTTGTCCAGTGAGGGGCATCTGGGTTGGGTCCATAGTTTAGTTATAGTATTTTGAGCTGCTGTAAACGTTGATGTAGTTGTGTCCCTGTAGTATGACGATTCTAGCTCTTTCAGGAATATGCTCACGAGTGGGTTAGCTGGGTCATAAGGTGGTTCCAGCCCTAGATTTTTGAGGAGTCTCCACACAGCTTTCTGGAGTGACTGTACAAGCTTGCAGTCCCACCAAAAGTGTCATAGTATTCCTTTCTTCCCCCAACCCCTCCAGCATCTGTTATTGTTCTTATTCTTCATTTTTGCCACTCTGACAGGAGTGAAGTGGAATCTCAGTGAAGTTTTGATTTGCATTTCTCTGATTGCTAGTGATGTAGAACATTTTCTTATATATTTATGGGCTTTTTGGACTTCCTTTGTTGAGAAGTTTCTATTTAGTTCCCTAGCCCATTTATTGATTGGATTATTTGTGATTTTGGTGTTCAGGTTTTTGAGTTCTTTGTATATTCTGGATATTAGCCCTGTCAGAGGTGTAGCAGGAAAAAATTTCTCCCATTCTGTAGGTTCTCTCTCTCTCTCTCTCTCTCTCTCTCTCCCTTTTTTTTTCATTCAACATAGTCTTACATTTTGGAGGAAATAGTTGTTACACATTCATGAACACATGGATATTGAGAAAGCAAGCCAAGGCAAATGCCCGTTTATGGTATCCCCCTTCTGACTTCTCCCTATTCCCATGTTTCCCCTACTTTTCTTCCATATTAGTTGGGCTTTTCATGGATGTTGAGGCTTTCCAACTGCATTGATAACCCCCCTACTCCCTCCCTCCAGATGCATTGCTATCCCTGTAGTCCCTTCCTCCCCTCCCTGCCCCCCTCCTTTCACCCCACAGCATCATAGCCATAGTTCCCCCTGCTCAAGTAAAAATTCACCCATGTTGAGGTTATTATTTAGCTTAGCCACGTATTGTGGCACCTCCTGCTTCCTCTTTTTTGCTTAGTAATATTTTGGCTATTCTGGGCCTTGTGCTATTCCAAATGAATTTGAGAATTGCTTTTTCTGCATCCACAAAGAATGTCATTGGTAACTTGATGGAGATTGCATTGAATCTATATAAGGCTTTTGGTAGAATGGCCATTTGATTATATTGATTCTGCCTAACCAAGAACATGATTAGTTTTTCCATCTACTCAGGTTTTCTGCAATTTCGTTTTTAAATTATTGATGTTTTTGTTGTAGAGATCCTTTATATCATTTGTTAGATTGATGCCCAGGCATTTTATCCTGTTTGAGAATATTATGAATGAGACAGATTTCCTGATTTCTTCTTCAGGGGAATTGTTGTTGGAATATAGGAAAGCTATTGATTTATGAGTGTTGATCTTATAACCAGCTTCATTTATAAGCTCTAGAAGTCTTCTGATCAAGCTTATTGGGTCTGCTAGTTATAGGATCATGTCATCAGCAAATAGAAATAGCTTGACTTCCTCTTTCCCTATTTGAATTCCTTTGATTTCCTTCTGTTGTCTGATAGCTCTGGCTAGGGTTTCACGGACTATATTAAATAAGAGTGGTGAAAGTTCCTGAATTCAGTGGAGATGCTTTCAGTTTTTCTCCATTAAGCATAATGTTGGCCATGAGTCTGTCATACATGGGTCTTACAAAAATAAAGTATCTTCCTCTGATCCCTATCCTCTACAAAGTTTTGAGCTTAGTGACTTACAGTGTGTGTTGCTGTATTATTTTTCATGTTTTCTAGAAGTTGGCCAGGGAAAGGGCACTTCTTCCTCAAAAAACTAGGGCTGGAACCACCTTATGACCCAGCAGTTCTTCTGCTCTCTGTGTTGTCAACTGGAGTCACCAAAGTGGCTGCATTCAGTCCAGAGCTCAGCCAGGCTAAAACATGTACGATACGGCCTCCTTCCCATACATAACAGTTGGTGTCAGCTGCTGATTGGGGCACCTTGGTTCTCCACCATGTAGCTTATCCCTCCATGTAGTCCCTCATTATTTAGTATTCTAGTCTTACTTTCCTTGTGTGGTAGTGACAACAGTTTAAGAGAGTTAAAATCTAATTGTCAGACCTCTTAAGGCCAGTGCTTGAAAATGGCATAACATCACTTCTGATACATTTTTATTGGTCAAAGCAAATTGTAAAGCCAGAGTATATTTAAAGAAGTGGAAGTTGCCAGGGATGGCAGGAATTGCTGATAGCTGTCTTTGGAAACCATTTACCATTCTCAAAGAGGATTGTGAGTGAATGTTCACACAGTCTACTATCAGGAAATCAAGAAACATTTGGTGTGTGAGGCCAGTCATGGACATGCAAGAGAAACCTAATTACCTAGAATAAAATCAAGTAGGGAGAAGAACATGTCAGAAACCCAGAAACCCACAAAAATAGGTTCAGAAAAAAAAAGACTCTATTCATTAAAAAATAATACCACTTTTAAAATAGAGAAAATTAAAGTTTTGGAAAATAAAAGTAATGATATATAGTTTTTTTAAGTTTTAGAAAACTTAGATTATTAGATTGAACTCTCAGGAGATAAACCATGTTACAAAAATGAGTTATAATAAAGACAAGGGAAAAAAAAGGATCAGTCTGGGAAGTTCAAGTATTCAGAGATGCAAAGACAGAGCAAGGCAAATAGAGTGAAGAAAATTATTGTGTAAATAATGTCAGAAAATTTCCCAGAACTAAAGGTTATGAGTTTTTAGACTTCAAAGTCTCCCAATAGCAAAATGGTTCAAAAATAGATCTAAACCAAGATACATAATCATGACTTTTCAAACATTTGGGAGGAAAAATGAGAGCTTATAAGCCACTAAAGGGAAAAAGTGGTTTCACATAAAGATAAAGCTTCACAATGTTATTGAATTTAGAAATAACAATCCTGGGAGTTATTAGACAAAAGAGATTCACTTTCAAATTTCAAGGGAATAAGATTTCCAGTTAATAATTCTGAACTCAGTTAGCTACATATCACAACTAAGAGTATCTAACAATGTTTTCCAGGCATTCAGTTTCACAAGATATTATCTGCCATTTACCAAAAGAAGAGAGTTAATCAGGAAAGAGGAAGACAAGCAAACTAGAGATTAGAGGAGGGAGAAGAAAGGAACTCCCAGGGTGATAACTGTTAGAGGGCAATAAGTCCAGATAAAAACAGAGGAAATTCACTGAAGACTTAAGATAGTTGGAAAAACTGAGGGATGAAGGCTTCTGGAGTTTGCATGGAATTAAAAATAGGAATATTTACATGGCTCACCTATCAATAATAGACACATAGTTGTAGAAATATAACACTGAATATTGAGCTGTATTGGAAAGTATGGAAGAGGGAACGTGGATGGTGCTATAGTTTGAATGGGTCTCCCAGTGTTCAGGTGTTGGAAACTTAATTCCCAATGCAACAGTGTTGAAAAGTATAACCTGTAGGAGGGGCCTAGATCTTCAAGGGCTCTCATGAATAGATTGTAGAAGTGAGTCAGTTATCCTGATAAAAGAATCCTGATAAAAAGGATGAGTTCATCCCCTTTTGTACTCTGTCTCAAACTTATGCTCCATTGCCCTTCAGCCTTCAAGGGATAATACAAGAAGAAAGTCTCTGCCCCAATGTAGACCTCTCTAGTTTGCACTTCTAGCTTCCTAAACTGTAAAAAAAAAAAAAAAAAAAAAAAAAGAAAGAGATCTGTATTTTTCTTTTTTTTTTTTTAATAAATCACCTAGTCTCAGGTATCCTATTATAGCAGCACAAAAATTAGACTATTCATGTATGAATTAATCATTTCCCTTTGGTTGTCAGTTTGAGGTGCTTCTCCTATTTGGATGCTTTCGTTTGATTTTTATTTTAATACTAAAGGAATTTTGTTCAATACATACATACATACATACTGTCAGATATCATGCCAGAATTTTTGGAAAAAAGTACTTTGAAATATTTCCTAGGTGATTCTAATGATCAGTCTGGTCTGGGAATCACTACTCTGAAGAGCAATGATCTTAGCAAAGAGCTCTGTTTTTCTATAAGCATGCTAATGAAATCATCTTTCAAACTCAGATGAGATAGCAGTGCACTTTCCTGTCCACCTCCTCAGTTTTCTTCTTATCTTCAGTTTAGGGAGGGAAGATTATATCTTTCACATGCAAATATGAAATAGTGAAGATGGGGAAGGAAGAACTATATTGCTTGCTTAGAGGGGGAAACAAGAAAAAGAAAAAGAAACACCAAGGTACTAGAAACAAAGGGCTTCAAGAAATCAGGAATTTTGTCATCTGATAAGTACATGGACTTTGAACCTTTCTGCTTCCTTTCTGTTCCCTTGCTTCCCCTGAAAACATATTCTAGTGTTTTATCCTTTATAACTAAAGCTAAGCAAAAGTAGCACCTTCATGCTATAAAGAATCCATTTTGTCTGCCAGGACATATTTTTCTAGTTGAACTGAATTTGTAAATTTATTTAATAAAGTGATCAACTGGACATTCTTTAATACTATTTTGCCCAATGAAGTAATATTTTTGCATTCCAGTTTATTCTGCAGAAAGCAGAATTTTCATGATCTCTTCCATATTAATGTAGCTGATATATAAGTTGGAATGAAGTGCTTAAAGAATAAAATTGCCAAACTTATAAAGTCAGGGAAGAAAATTCCAATTAATAATTGCTGCACAATAAAATGCTCCTGAACTTTGTGACTTAAACAACAACCAACATTTAATATCTTATGATTTTGTAGGTCAGGAATTTGACCTTTTCTGACTGGTTATTTGATTCTGTGTGGCATAAACAGAAGTCACTCAGAGGTGGTTGGCTAATGCATAGGCTGGTTTGGAGAGTCCATGGTGGTTTCACTTGCATGTCTGCAACCTAGGCAGGGATGGGTGGAAGGCTAAGCTTACCTGGGGGTGTTGATTAGCGCACAGTGTCTCCACAGTGACTGGCTTTGGGTTACACAAATTGATTATATGACCAGATAGAATGCTCCAAGAGACCTGGGCTACAGATGCAAGGTTCTTTATGACCTAGATTCAGAGGCCCTAGAACATCTAGGTGTATTCTATTGGGGAAGCCAGTCACTAAGGCCAAGATGGATTCAAGAAGAGGGAATTAGATTCATCATTTCCTACTGAGAAGATTGTAGCAAATAATTTATGACCACCTTCCTACAAATAAGTGAAATCATAATACAACATTCAAAAATCTTAGCAGAAGGAACAACAAAGAAGACATAAGCAAAATACACAGAGACCTATAATAAAGACAACAGCAATAATCAGAAAACAAAGTCATTACTGGTAGAAAGAATCTAATGTTAGCAAAGAGCGTTTCAGAAAAGGAAAAATCCTTGTACCAATATAATTGAAAAGTACTTTACCTTTACAAATAAGTAATTGCAGATGTAGGGAATGGTAAGAATTTTCTGCAAGGAGTACTAAGGTCATCATATATGGAAAACTTCTCAGCTCTGGTAGTGAAAATTGAACAATGAGGAGCTCAGAAAAGGAGAATTTAGACAATATAAAAAGAAGATAAATATGAATAAGGCAAGAAATAAGCCATTCCTCTTAGCCACATGTAACTACATGATTTGAGCAGTCTGGTAGGATGGAGGATTAAGCTATTACCATAAAAAACATACTATATTGTTTTAATGTTTGTTATATACAAATTATGCTAGTATCAACCATCTAATAAAATATATATATATATATATTGCTCTTTTCCAGGCATTACTTGTGATTCAATGAATTAGTTGTTGGATGCAACATATGATGCAGGTATAAATAAAAGATTGATAACAAAGAAAGAATAGCCATGAGTAACAGTAGGATCCCCTATAATGATATGATTCCCATAAACTTCATAGTCTGTGGGAAAGCTGTAAACAATATTCTAAATTAGAATAGAAAAAGCTAAAATTTCTGCTTTTAGATACATAATTTACAACTTAAAAATCTCCACTCTTTCAGGCTTTGACCTAAAGTTCTTTCAAGTGGTTGTGGATTTCTTTAATGTGTCTGCTTATGTTTTGTTTTTAACTTAGAGATAATTACTCCAGAAGTCCAAAGGTGTTGTAGAATGTGTAGGAGTATACAAGTGGGGCTTGGGGTGCAGGTCGTTGGTAGAGCATGTTTAGCAGACACAAGGACCTGGGTTTAATTAACGCACAGAAAAAAAGAAGAAGGGAAAGGTATAGATTCTCTTTTCTTTCTTTTTTATTTATAAAGTAAAGACTAATGGTCTTGCTATTAATAGTGAAACTTTTGAGGTTAAAACTATCAGGAATGTTAGCAAATTCATTTTCCCAGACTGGCAACTGCCCATAAAGAATAAAATTGCAGGAATAAGAAATGGGGAAAAAAGGTCACAGCTTATGCTATCATCAGTTGAACAAGAAAGCAAGTTATCCAAATGTGATCTAAAATATTCAAGGCAAGTAGATTTTAAAAGCAGAGAGAGAGAGAGACAGTTCCACTTCCCTGTGAAATGATGGAGAACTTTACAAACTTGAAATTGAAGAAAAATATTCATAGTTCAGCTACTTGAAACTTGTTCTAAATTTTCACTGTTAATAATATTAACTGTATAGTCTGGGGAATGATACAAACTGGAGCCAGCCACAACTATAATGAATGCTTTTTATTTGTGTGGGGTTGTAATTATGCAAATTAAAATTTAGATATAGTTATTCTTGATTCAGTGTTGAATGAATTGTAGGCATAGCTCTTATGGAAATTTGGAATTAAGCTCTCAATGATGCATATTGCACTTGTACATCAGGGAAAGACTTGAAGCAAAGGCTGTAGAAATGAAATGAGGCTTTGGTGAATTTGCACTTTATTAAATTGATAGCATGGTTTCATGTAAGTCCATCATCTAGAAAAGATTCATCAGAATTTCATTCTAATCTTAAATATGTATGCATTTCTGATTATAAAATTAGTATTTGGATAATGAAAAAAATTTGGAAATTGCACAATAACCTAAGGCTCCTATAATTTTCACCACATCAAGCTAGTTACCATTTTCATGTACCTACTTTTCTTCCCAATGTATCTGTGTGTATATACTCAATACTTCAGAATTCAGAATGGTTGCAAGTATGTACTTTGAAGCCAAAGTGCTTTTATTAAATTCTGACTTCATCAGTTTCTATGTGATCTTACATGATGACTCAGTTTCCTCATTTGTAATATAGAGATAATAATCTATTACCTAATGATATCTAAGTATCAAGGTTCTTATGGGCATTAAATGTTGTAATTCATATTAGAGAACCCATATGAGTCCTTCTGCTCTCCTCACTCAAATGTTATTAAAGATGTCACTTTGAATTGCAAGAGTCAAGCCTTGGGAAGGCCACAGAAACAGTCAGTCCTTTCCTTCTGAAGTCTCTCTCTGCACCCTCTGCTGACAAAGTTTAACACTGCATCAGACAGCAAATGAAAAATTCTTAAAGGGCTTAGTTCCATTTTCACAGTGCAGGCAAAAAGGGTGAATTGGCAGCTGAGAAAAAAGTTGATAATTGATAGACCTTGTTAAACACTTAAAACAGTGCCTGATTACAGTAAATGCTCAAAAATCTATTTGCTATAATATTTCAATCACACATGCACACAAATGCATAAAATCAGACCATTGCTCCTGCACACATACTTTTTACCCCTAATTTTAACACTTAACTTACATTTTATGACAAAATAATTTGTGGTATAATTGGTTTAACTTTATTCTACATAATTATCTAATGTGTGAAAATACCATAATTCATTTAGCTGGTATACTTTCAATTATTGTTTATACTTTCAATTATTACTAATTTTCAGTCTAATAAGTCCATTTCTAAAATATTAAAAGGATCTGTTATGGTTTATATGTGAAGTGCCCCAAAAAGCTCAAGTGTTAGACAATAAGAAAGCTTAGAGGTGAAATGATTGGCTTATAAGAGCCTGAACCTAATCATTGCATTAATCCCCTGATAGGGATTACCTGGGTGTGGCTAGAGGAGGTGGGTCATTGTGGGTGTGCCCTTGGGGTATATATTTTGTCTAGGTGAAGGGAGTTCTCTCTCTCTTTGCTTCCTGCTGCAAGGTTCACAGCTACTTTCCTCCACCACATACCTCTGTCATGACATTCTGCCTCACCTCAGGCCACAAGGAATGGAGTCGGCCATCTATGGATGGAGACCTCTGAAACCATGAGCCCCAAATAAACTTTTACTCCTAAAAATTGTTCTTGTCAGGTCTTTCAGTCATAGCAGTGTAAAAGCTGATTGAAATAGGATCTAATGGCTTCAATACTGAATCCTATCAAACATTTAAAGAAGAATTGATTCCAATCCTTCTCAACTCTTCCAAAAAATTGAAGAGGAGAAAATACTTTTGAATTCATTTAGGAGGACAAAATTACTCTCATACCAGGGACAGTTCCGCATGAGCAAACTCATAAATATGATGCAATGCATTAATAGAATGAAGGACAATAACCATGTGATCCTCTAGATAGGTATAGAAAAGGCATGTGAGAAAATTCAACATCCTCTCATGATAAAAACTTCCAACAAATTAGTTATAAAAGAAACTTTACTTAATAAAATAAAGGACATATATGATAAACCCCAAACTAATATCAGACCTCATGGTGAATAGCTGAAGAAAGGCATTTCCTGAATGATCAGGAACACAGTGAGGATGCCCATGTTGGCCACTTCAATTCAACATAGTGCTGGAAGACCTAGCCAGAGCAGTTAGGCAAGAGAAAGAAATAAAGACTCCAAATCAGAAAGGAAGAAACTAAATTGTATTTGTTTGCATATTACATTAATTTGTATGTAGAAAATCCTGAAGATTCCACCAAAAAAGCTGTTAGTACCTGTAGACTTATTCAGTAAGGTTGCAGGATACAAATCAATATATAAAAATCAATAAGGTTTCTTATTGATTTAGCAAATTAACTGAAAAAAAAATCAAGAGAGCAATCCCACTTAGAATAGAAAACAAAAAAGGAATAAATTTAATCAAGACATTTTATCACCTGTTTGCTAAAAGCTATAGAACACTCATGAAAGTGAAGACACAATGGGGCTGGAGAGGTGACTCAGCAGTTGCAGAACTTGCCTGGCATGCAGCAGTATGCGAGTTTGAACCCCAGCACCATGTTCACAATGATGTTTTCGAGTAGCGAAAGCCATATGAAAAATGAAATAAAAATTGATTCTCTCTCTCTCTCTCTCTCTCCCCCCTCTCTCTTAAAAAAAAAAAAGTGAAGACACAAATGAATGGAAATGGGGGAGGTGGGAATCCAGTGTTCATGGGTTAGAAGAATTAATATTGTTAAAAGTCCATACTGCTTAAAGCAATCTACAAGTTCCGTGCGATTCCTATTAAAATCCCAATGATGAAAGGTAAGTGTTGAGAGAGTGTGGAGGCAGCAGAAGGAATCCTTGTACTCTATTAATGTGATTGTAAATTGGTACAGCCATCATGGAAAACAGTATGAACATTCCTTAAAAAATAAAACTGTAAAATGTAGCTGAGCATGGTGGTGTACACCTGTAATCCTAGGAAATCGGGAGGTTGAGGCAGGAAGATCACAATTTCAAAACCAGTCTCTGCAACTTAGTGAGGCCCTAAGCAACTTAATGAGACCCTGTCTCAAAGAAGAGAAAAAAAAATTCAAGGGGCTGATATACAGCTCAGTGGTAAAGCCCCTCTGTTTCAAACCCCAGTACAAGAAGAAAATTCAGAATAGAATTAGCATATTATCCAACAGTGCTATTTCTGGGTATATACCTAAAGGAAATGAAATTGGTCTGTCAAAGAGACAGCTGTACTCTGTGTTCATTCCAGCATCATTCACAATAACAAAGATAAAAAAGCAACCTAAGTATTCATCTGTGGATAAACGGATAATGAAAATGTGGTATAGATACGCAAGGAAATCCTAAAAAGTATTTCTTAAAAAAGTGTAAGAAACCCTGTCACTTGTGACACCTGAATGACATTGTGTTAAGGGAAGTAATCCAACCACAGAAAGATAATTTTTTTTTTTTTTTTTAGAGAGAAGGACCGTGAGAGAGAGAGAATTAATTTTTTTTTTAAAGAGAGAGGGACAGTGAGAGAGACAGAGAAAGAGGGAAACAACTTTATTTAGTTTTTCACATGGCCTTAGTTGCTTCAACACTCAGTTGTGTACGTGGTGCTGGGGTTTGAACCCAGGTCCTCGTGCTTGCCAGGCAAATGCTGAACCCACTGAGCCACCGCTCCAGCCCCACAGAAAGATGAATATTGCACATTCTCATGTTTGGAATCTAAGGAAGTAGTCTGGGGTTGTAGCTTAGTGGTAGAGCACTTGCCTAACCTGAGTGAGACGCTGAGTTCCATCCCCAGCACTGCAATAAGCAAACAAATCAAAGCAACCAGGCCCTTCTACCCACTTCCAAAACTAAAGAGGAGAATTTACAGAGGCAGGGAGTAGAATGGTGGCTAGCAGAGGGTGTGGGGCAAGAGAGAGATTGTGAAGATGTTGGTCCAAGTATACAAAACTTGAGTTAGCCTGAGGGAATAATTTTAGGAGCTCCGTTATGCAAAATGGTGACTATAGTTAATAATGATGTATTGTGTACGTGAAAATTGCTAAGAGTCGATTTTTAATGTCCTCACTACAAAAAAAAATGATAATCATGTGAGGTAATGCATATGTTAATTAGTTCAATTTAACCATTCTACAATGTTTACATATTTCAAAACATTATGCTGTACACCATAAATATATAATTTGTAAATTGTCATTTTTAATTGTTAATTGTCATGTATGATTATTTTTATAAAAGACAATTTAAATGTTGGTGAAAGTGTATAAGAAAACATTTGCCTTTGATGAAATGTAAACAAGTGAATTATTTTTTACAACAATTTGATATGATCTGTTACAGTTTTAAATGAGCATATACCTGAAGTAGCTGTTTTATGTTTTTAAATTCTGTTCCAAATTAATAATCTTATATATGCCTTAACCTTGTTATGATGTCATTCATGGGGAAGATGTTTATAATAAGAAAAGTCTATACAAAAGTCCAACAATGGGGAACTCGAGGCAGGTAGAGGGAGGTGTGGTCAAACTATAGAACATTATCTTTCTATGGAATATATAGTATTGCCTTTAAAATAAACGATGAAAAGTTCTGTATACTGATATGGAAAGATCTGTATGACATTTAGGTGAAAAGTTAAAGCACAGAATTTAGTTTAATTACATTTTTGTTTTTTAAAATGTACATATATAACATATAACATTTATGCACACATATACATACAGATGTGTATATAAATTAATTAAATGGGTGGACTTCAATCTACTATTCATAGACTGTACCTCAATGGAGGGAAAAAGAAGTTGAGATATCATTAAAGGAAAACTTTCAAGCTTCTTTCCATAAATTTGTTCAATATGGATATTAGCTTCCTATTGTTGTATCTATATAGTTCTTGCATACAAAAAGTATACACTAATAAAAACAATTAAATGTTCAAAAATAGACTAATGATCCCTTGGTATTTTTTAGTAATCTTATTTTTTGATTGGAACTCAATTAATCATTTATATTCTGCTTTATTTTGCCATTTGTTAAATTCTAGCGAGTAGCTCATTTGTTTAAAAATATACTTTAGAGGAACTGAAGGGATGGCTCGGCAGTTATGACGCTTGCCTGGCATGCACAAATTCACGTGTTCAAACCCCAGCACCCACATACACAACTAAATGTCAGAGCAACGAAAGTCATGTGAAAAGCTCAATAAAAATTGATTCTCTCTGTCTCTCTCTCTCTCTCACTGTCCTTCTTTCTTAAAAAAATATATATACATATACATATATATGTGTATATATATACACACATATATATACATATATATAAACATACACACACACACACACACACACACACACATATATATATATATATATTTTTTTTTTTAGGAAAACATGGTTTTATTACTTGTTCCTAGGTTCATGTATCAGGAGAGTGGTATAGCTCACTATAATTCCCTTGTTAATTAGACAATTCTGTATTAATTACTAGAATATTTGCAGGAATTGTACTCCTATATTTCTAAAAATTTGCTTGATAAAATTGCTTCCTTTACTTAGGTGGTGGTGAACAGAACTGACCTTATTTGGAAAGATCCTGAAATTTTGTCATCTGCATCATTTTCCTCCTTATAAATTCTTTCTTCACTCTGGAATCCATGGTAGTTTTCTGCTTCTACAGAAATGCATGTGTTGACGTGAACACAGGAGTGCTGCTATCTCTTCAAAATATGATTTCAATTTCTTCAGATACATATCAAAGTGGACTGCTGGATCATAAGATACTTCAATTTTTAGTTTATTGAAGAAACTATATTATATTCCCACTAACCGTGTGCAAGAGTTTCTTTTTTTTCACATCTTCTCCAATACTTACCATTTATCTTTTTGATACTGGCTGTTGTGAAGTGATATCTTACGGTAAATGTAATTTTATTTATTTCTTTTTTTGAGTTAAGGTCTTCTTGTGTTGCCCAGGATGTCCTCAAACTCAAGGGCTAAAACAATCCTCCTGCCTCAGCCTCTAGAGTGTCTGGGATTACAGATGCACACCATGCCCAACTGCAATGCTTTTATTTCCCTATATGTTGTAGAATGTTTCAATCAAAAAAATTAACATATCCATTGTTTCAGTAACTTATCGTTTTTTTCTTGATAAGAACATTAAAAATCGATTATTTTAGCAATTGTGAAGAACATAATGATTACTATGCAGTGTAAAATATCTCTAAAATTTATTCCTCCAAAGTAACAAAAACTTTGTTCCCTTTACTCAACATCTCCTTTTTTACCATCCATCTCCTTCACCCTCAACTTCTAGTAAGTACCTCTCTGCTCAGTTTCTGTGAGATAGACTGTTTTAGAGTCCACATATTAGTGAGGTCATAGCTTTTATTTTATGTGCCTGGCTTGTTTCACTTAGCATAACGTCCTCCCACTGCATCCACATTGTCACAAATGACAGAATTCTTTTCTTTTTAAAGGTTATATGTATTCCATGATATATAAAAACTACCTTTTCTTCGTCCATTGATGGACACTTAGGTTGATTACAGATTTCAGTTATTGTGAATATGCTGAAATGAACCTATAAATACGCATAATTATTAATTTTTATGATAAAACATAAATCATTAATTTTAATGAAAAAACATACTTTGGACATCAGCAGTGTATAAGTTCACTGGTCTTTAGCCTGAATGAATATCAATTTTAGCAATTTTATTTGATTTTTTAAAATTTGGTATTTCCTAAATTATATAATATACACACAGCTCTCCTTTTGCTTATTAAAGTTATTCTTGAACACAGAAAGTCTACAAAATACAGAGAAACATGCAGAAGAAAAATTAACATCACTCTAAATAGATTACCAAGGAAAACTTTTTGGTGTGTATTTCCCTATTTCCCCATGGATGTTTAGGAAGAGGCAATTTTTAGAAATCAATTTATATAGTTTGCATTATTTTTCTGATAATGCTTATACATACACATAAACATATAGAGTATTTTTATGCTATTCAAAAATTTCAAATGAGGGCTTGGAGCAGTGGCTTAGAGGTTACAGCACTTGCCTGGCCTGCGGGAGGATGCGAGTTCAAACCCCAGCACCACATACACAACGAAGTCTCCAAGCAACGAGAGCCATGTGAAAAACTAAATAAAATTGATTCTCTCTCTCTCTCTTCCACTGACCCTCTCTCTTAAAAATATTTTTTTCAAAAGAATGCCCTAAATGTCTATGTGATATTTTAGCACATCCCTTTTCAATTATTTAATGAATTCCATATATTGAAAATTTATATTGTTTAAAAAGCTGTTATAATGCTATGAATAGTTGTCTAGGTAGACTGTTGTGGAGTCTAATTGCCTGCTAAAGATAAATTATTAAAAACTGAGTTACTAGGCAAAGGACTTAAACATACTTAACATTCTTATCCATATTGCCAGTTTGTATCCCATGAATTTGAACTAATTTATGTTCCCAAAGGTAGTGAGAATGTCCTTTTCATCCCATCCTACTCTGCAGTGGGTGTTTAAAGCAAAATAGAGGGAATAATAAATCTGACAGTTTTATTGATAAAGACGTGTATTTTATAATTAAGTTCCTCAACTGAATGGGCAAGGACCTCCTCCATAGCCTTTAGGAAAACGATTTTAGCTCTTTCTTTTGACAGTAATTAGCCTGCAAAGAAACTTAATTTAAAAATGTTACAAAGGACTTAATTGGGAGTTGGATGTGGTGGCCCACTCCCTTGATACCAGTGATTCAAGAGGATAGAAGGTTAAAAGTTCAAAGCCATGGGGCTGGAGCAGTGGCTCAGTAGTTACGCGCTTGCCTGGCATGCGCAAGTACATGGGTTCAAACCCCAGCACACACTTACACAACTAAGTGTCGGAGCAACGAAAGCCTCTCTCTCTCACTGTCCTTCTCTCTTTAAAAAAAAAAACGTTCAAAGCCAGCCTCAGCAACTTATGGAGACCCTAACCAACCTAACAAGACTTTAAAAATAAATAAATAGATAGATAGAGATAGATAGGACTGGGTTTGTGGTTGGGTGGTAAAGTGCCTTTAGGTTCGATCCCCAGTACAAAAACAAAACAAACAAACAAAAACAGGGATTAAGTTTCAAATTTACCTGGGAGGAAATGGCATCTTGGCAATATTTCATTTTTTCACTAAGGAGCATGCTACCCTTTGCCATTTATTCAAGCAATATTTTACATTCCTTAGTAATTATTTCCTTTACATAGTCCCATATGTTGTTAAGATTTATTCCTATGTACTTTATGATCTTGGGTATCTTTATCCAAAGAAACATTCTATGATTTTAGCTGCCACTGAAATTAAAATGCCCTTTCCCTTTGGATCTAAACAGCAATTTTCAGATTAGGGAGAAGTGGTAAAATGTGGTAATTTTACAGTTCAGGTCCTATATAGTCAGACTTTTCCCCCGTAGCTGGATTCGCTTCTTAGTGGTGACTTGCCCAAATTGGTTTGCTGAATGTCTGTCTTTCACCCCTCCCAGCCTTCTGCCTACTCTGAGTCAGGACACAGAAATCGTAATGCAAGAAAAGTGAGAGGGAATAGTTTATCTCTAAGACTCCTTCCCTGCTTGCTTGGTACTGGGGCTGCCACTCCCGTGGGGACCTTCTCCAAACAGTTGCCCTTTGTATCTGTGTGTGGTTTCCCTGCTCTAGCTAGTCTAGGGTGCTGCCAATTCTGTCACTCTGAGGCTAGAACCTGGGGGCTAGAACCTGGTACTCCTGCATGCCAGGCAAGCGTTCTACCACTGAGCCACCACTCCAGCTGCCCCGAACCCCAGGACCTTGACTGAAAGCAAATAGCATGCAGGGATCACACATATCTTGTCATTTTTCTCATATTACTGAGAATCCCTCTTAGCCTTCACCGTAATCCTGATTTGGGCAATCTATGTAAGATAGATATGTACATCATGTTAAGGAATATTATTGTCTTTGTGATTTTCTGAGTTTTATTAGGAAGGGTTGATGAGTTTTACACTCTGCCTTTTAATATATGCATATTGTTGTTTTTAAATCGGATTTACTGATGGTACTTTGTCTTCTGAAGTTTTATATCAATAAACCACCCCTTCAGTCTTGGAATATTCCAAATTAAATTCACTTTGGTTATGTTTAATGTTAAAATATTTAAAATTGCTTTCAAACAAATGGCAGATAACTTGAGGGTATCTGATACAAGAGACTTATATTGGAAAAGTAACACCCTTAACCTGACATTGCTTCAGCAGGATTCACTTTGAATAATAGGAAATCTTAGTATACCTTCGTCACTCAAATTCCTGTTTTGTGCTATTTTTCTGCAATTTATTATCCAGAAGAAATTGGTTTATCTCTTTTTCAGAAGTAATAGTTTGTCAAGGTAGGGGGAGGGTGGAAGAACAGAAAGCATGAAATAAAGCAAAACACAGAATAATTCTAAGAATTATGTCTGAAGTGGGATAGAGAGAATGGAAAGTGAGTGGGGCATCTTGTTCTCTTATTTTTTCTGAGAAACATTACTCTTTTTATTGTGCATCTTATTCCAATTCAATCAATCTCAGATTTAGAACTTGGCAACAGCCTGAAAGCCTGCACAATAAAATTCTTTCCTAGGTGATTATAATGTATATTATATAGCAAAGCCTAGTATACTGATTTATAGCAATGGTAATCCTCATATTTTATACCTCTTATATAATGCAGTACTACAATATATTGAGCATGGATTTTCATTTCGATTCCCATGAATCAATTCCATCAGTGCAGAATCCTGAGAGCAATATACCCTAGGGATGAGGATAATCTCACTTAATATTTTTATGAGTGACCATATATTTAGTGCAAAGCATTTGAAATGTTAGAATCATAACAGAATTGCTGGGACATTGACATATGAAAATAAACACGATTTAGCTCTGTCATTGAAGAGTCTGGTATTATAAACAGAAATAAGACTGCAAAGGTCTGGGAAGTTTTCAGCGAGATTCTACGTGATTTGACATGATTTAATCTCAGGACAAAATCTGAAAACATTAAACTTTACATTTTTATTCAAATTTTGACAGATACTAGGAAAGATAAAATGTTATTATCAAAGGTAGTTACAAATATTAAAGGTTTAGAATTAAGACGCAAGTTTCTTAATTCCAGGGTGGAGAGTTTGCATTTTGAAGTGTTTCTTGCTATTATCCTTCCTCGCTTCCCACTCCCTGTCTAAGGATGTGCCCTCACTCCAAACCCACTGGCATGTGAGAATTCCATTCCCACAATAAGCCTTTATTTTCTATTGCTATTTTGTGGTTTAGGGCTGAAAGAGCAAGCGTGAGAACATATAGTATCTAGTAAAAGCCAGCATTACTGAATGAACTCATTAAAGCCAAGTGGGAATTGCAGACTCCAAAAATTAAAACATGTGAACATCTGTTAAAACTCAATCTATGTTTCTTCTTTGAAAAAAAAAATAATAAATCTGATTGACTCTTGGTGTAGCATCACGAAAGAAAAAAACAAAGGAGTTTGATAAGTAAAATTAATCCAGCAGATGTTTCAATAAATTAGAATCTGGAAACTTTTCTTAGTATCTTTTGGAAAGTAAATATATATCAAGAAAATTCTCACGCAACAGTATACTGAAACTGAGAAATTACACTTCACAGTAGAGTAAGAAGAGAAGCTAAAAGTAACTAAAGTGACTAATACAAAATTATTAAAAAATAAGTAATAGGGGGCTGGAGTGGTTGCACACTTGCCTGGGATGTGCCAGGACGTGGGTTCGAACCCCAGCGCCATATGCACAAGAAAGTGTCTGAGCAATGCAAGCCACATGAAAAGCTAAAGAAAGTTCATTCTATCTTTCTCTCTTCTCTCTTACTGTCCCTCTTTCTTAAAAAAAAAAAAGTAATGGGACATAATTAAAATCAATTAACTTATTTGTGAAGAAAAGAAAGTCAACTGGCACATATTTATCGGGGAATCTTTTCTTATCAGGAAAGTTAAAAGTTTTTTTTAACTCTTTAAAGCTATTGATTTACTTAAGTGCTGGGGAAAGCACTTTGTAAGATGTTTTTAACTTTTTTTTCTTTCTCTCTTTTCATTGCTTTGGCAATTGAGTTTTTCTTCAAAATAGCAAAATGAAATGTAAGATTTATAAAAATTCCAGGTTTCTATAGAATACATTTGAGGCACATTCTAAAAACATCATGTATTCCATGTAAGCAGTACATTTAGCTCTAAGAATAGTTAAATTTCCTAAATCTCCTGTTATGATTATTTATCAATATTCTTTCTATAGTGTCCAAATTTGAAGTGTGATTTCTTTATAACCCTACTCAAGAAATTGTTAGTTTCTTTTAAGTGGCAATAAATTCAAAAATAGTAAGGAAAAATCAGGATCATTTTTGCATGTTTTATGTTAGGGAATGCAATTCCACTGTCGAAGCGGCTGTTTCCATAAGCCACACTCGCACAGGTATGAAATGGCATTCAGTACATCAGTATGGCTGGTCCCCGCAACCTGGGGTCTTGAAATATCAGCTCCACACCTACCCAACCCCATACTTGTACCTTCATCTCAAGCTCAAGGAAGGAGAGATGCTCATGAAATTCTCCTTGACCTTCATTTTAATTCCATACAATATCAGATACTGTAAATAAGAGTGCCATCTGTTTTTTGAGCTCCCAGATATATATTTATCATATGTGTCTGGTATTTTTGTGAACTATGTGGAAACATAAACACATAGACCTTCAAGCCACGAGTTACAGCTTTTGTGTGGATACCTCCACTGTGTTCACCTTTCTGCAGATGCTGTTTCCAAGCCTGCAGCCTCTCCAGTGGCAAGTTCCAACATTGGCATCAGTGCTGCCATTTTTTAGGCATCTACTCTGACCAGGGGTTGAGATTACACTTCTGGGGAATTTTAATATTTCACTCATTCTTCTCTTCCACAAGACCCCCTTTGTTTTCTGTTCTCCATTATTTTTCCCCAACACATACCACCTCCAGCCTCCTTCTTGCAAGGTTTTCCCAGTTCTTATCTTCTTTTGGTAGAGTAAATAAAACAGCAGAGACTGACTAGTTACACGATATTTTCATGTAGCAGTTGAATAGCGGAGACCTGTATAATTTTAAAAAATTTTGGAAACTTTGACGAAGTTAGTGCATACTTATGAGAAAAGCTGAAAGTGGTACAAAAGGGTGCAGAGTTAAAATTTTATTTTCCTCCTATCCTTGAATCCTGTTCACATGTTCGTCACCTCAAAGAAATCTTTTACTACTGGTTTCCTGTGAATCTTTCTAGAGATACAAGATATGCACAGTCAAGCATAGACATTTATGATTGTTTTTACACAAAGGCCAGCATGCTATACTCATCTATGTCTTGCTTTTAGAAAATTAGTGAAATGTAACACAGACAATTCCATATCAACATCACACATCTATCTTATTCTTTTTAATGGCTTCTGTATGTTTTGTTGTATGAACATACATTTTAAAACAATCCACTGGGGCTTGGGGGCAAATGTCTGTAATTCCAGTGACTCAGAAGGCTGAGGCAAGAGGATTGCAGTTTAAGGCCAGCCTCAGCAACTTAGCCAGGTCCTAAGCAAGGTAGGGAGACCATGTCTCAAATTTAAAAAAAATTAAAAGGGTTGGGGATGTGGCGCAGTGGTTAAGGGCCAGAGTTTTCCAACGCTGGTGTCCCACCTCCTCCACAAAAGAAATTCACCTTTGATGATCATAGTGTTGTTTCCTGCAGTATTCTTGCTGCTACAGTGAAGTCGTAGGTATTGTACATTTGTCTACACAATGAAAGCAAAATGTGAGAAGGGACGTTACTGAAACAAAAATATGTACATTTTAAATTTTGATGAAGATTTTTCTTTTCCCCAAGAAATTCTATGAATTTTTACTCCTCACAATTGTGTATTTGAGTGCCTGGCTTCTCTCAACCTCACTGATATCATCTGTATTTTTAATTTAAAATTTGGATCCTTAAGATTCTAGGAGATGAAAACTGGTATTTCATTGTTATGCTCTCAGAAAAAAATCCCTGATATTTCAGATAGTAGTTAAGCAGAGTCATTAGTTCTATGACTTCAGGCTTGTTGTTTCCCTAAGCCTTAGTTCCCTTCATTTCAAATCAACACTAGTAACTTACTATATGTGAGTACCATTACATATATTGACTAAATATTTAGAACAACCCTATAAACTAACTATTAGTATCTTCATTTCCAGATGTGAAAAATAGTTTCCAGGGGCTGGAGTGGTGGCTCAGCGGTAGAGCACTTGACTGGCATGCGTGAGTATCCAGGTTCAGTCCTCAGCACCACATATACAACTAAGTGGAGGAAAAACAAAAATCAGATGAAAAAATAAAATTGACTCTCTCTCTTAAAAAATAGTTTCTATATCTTTTAGATTGAGATGTGTTCACAGTTTTATAGGATGCTATATAAATGATAAAGTACGTGTACAATAATTAGCATGATGTTTGACAATAACTAACTTCATATACATTATTATTATCATATTACTAACAAAGGCATTAGAAAAGTTTTAGTACTGTAGATAGAAAAGAATAGATCTTTAAAAATATTCCCAATATATTTAAACTTATTGTACTAAAATTCCCAAAGCTTGAACAAGAAAACTTAAACCTCTAAACTGGTGAATTCTAGCCTCTGTTTCTCTAATTATCCCTGAGTTTAGCTACCTCAACAGAATTAGCTTAAATTCACTGATTTGAAAACCAAAATGCAGAGCTCACTTAAACATAAAATTTAAAAAAGAAATATTATCACTTTTTATACATAAAAATATTTCAACATTGTTTTTAAATGAAGTCTATTTTTCCCAGATATGACTCAATTCCTGTTCTACCCCTAAGTCAACCCCTTTTATGATTTCGGAGATATCCAGCCTCTGTCCTCATATATATCTGTGCATGTCTCATTTTGTAACTTGTTTTTTATGAAACATGATTTTGGAGATCTATGTAGTACAGGTTCTCTTTTTCACTGTAATTAAATTTATTTATAATTTATCTTGGTTTGTGCTATTATAAATTTACAGTCTCCACATTTTACTTCTATAAACAATGCTGCTGTCTGTTTTCTTAAATGTAGTTCTTTGTTTCTGGAGCATATTTACCTAGAATCCAACTTGTTGGTCATAAGAAATTTGTTCTTCACTTTTATCAGATTGTTCTAAGCTTAAAATGATTGAGTTATTTATGCTTCTACTGAAATAATGACAGTCCATTTCCTCATCTTCTTCATCATTAAGTATTGTTGACTTTTTAATATTTATCAGTCTAATGAGTATGCATGTATCATTACTAGTGAAGGTGAGCCTCTCTATATATTTTGTAAGTCACTGGATTTTCTTTCCTCTGAATTTTTCTATTGTATTTTCTATGGATTTCTTATTGCAGTCCATATGTGTTTAGCTACAAATCTTTTGGATGTTGATTATGTTTCTATATAGTTCATCTGATCCTTTTTTGGAGGGAGTACCTATCTTTGTATATTGGATATTGGATATTTTTTCTTTCCAGATGTTGTAAATATATCTCTCCGTCTATATCTATATATGTATATACATGTGTTATATGGATAAATATATATATATGTATATATGTGTGTACATATGTATATACGTGTGTGTGTGTGTGTGTCTTTCTCTTAAGGCTTTTCTTTGGTATTTTGTTTAATAATTCACCTCTTAAACCAAAAATCCAAGGTATTTTTCTCTTTTTCCTCTTTATTTTTTTATTTTGGTACTGGGGTGAACCCAGGGGCACTTAAGCACTGAGCCACCACATATCCAGCACTATTTTTAGTTTTTATTTTGAGATGAGGTCTCACTCATCTCAAGGCTTAAGTCCTTGCTAAGTGGCTGAGGCTGGCCTTGAACTTTTGATCTTGCTGCTTTAAACTCCAAATTGTTGGAATTACTGGTATACTCTAACATGCACAGCAATATTTTCCCTTTACTGTTTTAAAAATATATTTTATCATTCTTCCAGCTACTTAGTTCCCTTCTCTGCAGGTCCCAGTTGTACCCCTGCCTTAAGTAGATGAATATAGTTAAACAAAGAAGTATATTGTAATAAAACTCCCAAATGCACGCCAGCATGGGCAGAGACAAGACCCTATTGCAGTTAATAATGCTCAACTTGCAGTGATGTAAAGATTAACTGAGAAATTAACGTACTTCATGTGACAACTGGGACACAATAAATGCTCAACTAATGGGGAAAATGCATAATTCTTGTGTTCATTATTATTAAAAAAAGAGTATTAATAGCATAGTAGGCTGGATAGTAGCTAAGAATGCAGACTTGCTTTGGGATATTTTATTTATTTAAATAAAATGAGTATATATTAAATTAAATAAAATAAGACACTCCTAGATTAGGTTTTTTTTTATCAATTTCTAATCATGTAAATTTGGACAAGTCACTTTAACTTCTTGGATTTTTGAATTTGCCATCTATGGAATGGGCACCATAGAATTTTGACAATTAAATGAAACTGTGGATGTAAAGAATGTACACACCTAGGCTGGAGCAGTGCCTCAGTGATTACGGTGTTTGCCTTGTATGAGCAAAGGCATGGGTTCGAAACCCAGCACCAAGTACACAACAAAGTGTTGGAGCAATGAAAGCCTCATGAAAAACTAAATAAAATTGATTCTTTCTCTATCATCATCCCTCTCTCTTTAAAAAAAAAGAAGTAAAAAAGAGTGTATACACTATATATTTAAATCACTGTATTACGTGGAAAACAACAAGCACTCAGTATGTATATTGTTATTATTATTACCTTAAAGGCAGTAATTTGTAACATTATAAGTTTAAAATCATAATATTTAATTGGGGGGAAACCAATTAATCCAGTTTAGACTGGAAAGATTTATTGAATTTTTTTTAAGAGAGAGGGACAGTGAGAGAGACAGAGAAAGAGAGAAACAACTTTATTTAGTTTTTCACATGGCCTTAGTTGCTCCAACACTTAGTTGTTGTACATGGTGCTGGGGTTTGAACCCGGGTCCTTTTGCCAGGCAAGCGCTGAAACCGCTGAGTCAACACTCCAGCCCCAGATTTATTGAATGTTGACAAAATAATTTAAAAATTGACAAGAATGTGGCTCTCCCAGCCTTAGGCCAGAGGCATAATTGTTGTATTCAATTAGTTTCTGAGGTGTAACTAAATTTTGAAATATAAAATGTAAGTGTGAAACATATTTGTGTCCATTTTACAGAAAATGAAAATGGAGCAACCTCAATGATGGCTGGTCACTGCTCAGGGCACGCCTGAGCACAGGGGACTCACAGCCATGTTAACACATACTGCTTAACTGAACTTCTGTTTCTCTTCAACTCCAATCCAGGCAAGAACACAACTTTCAGTTATGCATACAGTGGGTGGAAGAAAGCAGGGGTAGGTGGGGAAGACTGATCTGGGTAGGAGGTAGGCTGATTGCCAGATTCCCCAGGGTGATAGAGAAAGCTTTTTATTATAATTTAGTAGAAAGTCTTATGCCAAAAATGTTTCCATAAATACATACAAATGTTGGTTCTTGTTGAAAAATGCAAATCAGATGGTTTCAATGTTTTAAACTTTACTTGGAATATCTTAAATAACAAGCACAAACATTTATGTGTGTACATATACACACTCAAATGTATACCAAATAAGGCACATAGAAAATGCATTATAAAATAGCACTAATAGCCCCCAATAGCATCTTAACATCAGGTTGATGCAAATCGACTATTGCAACCCTGGAAGCGCTGCAGGAACTTTCATCACCAAAGCAAGTATTCATTAGACCTTTCTTTAGCTTGTACTTAAACAATCACAGCCCAAAACAGACAGAAATAAGGATCTGGTCTGTCTGGCTGCCTCATTCCTATTCCAAAATATTAATCTTCTCTGTAGAGGGCATTGAAACAATCTTGGGCAGATTAAATAAGCCAGAATTTGATCCAAAGTCTGACTGTTCTTGTATCAAATAGAGCGGACCTGATCCTTCACTACTGCTAATATAGGTATTATCAATCTCTGTTAGAACTAAGTGTAAATTGTAGAGAGCTGGTAGCCAAGCTAAGCTAAGGTTGTCCATTGTTCATGAAACATCTGTGGAACATTTAGATATTACTTGATTGACATAAGTGGTAAATGTATATAATTTGCTTTATAAAAATTCCCCTGACATAGCCAGAACATTTTCTGAGATATGGTAGCCAATTCACTTCCAAATAATGTATTTTTGCGAATGAAACTCTGTATTTTTAGGACTATTGGCTGATCTAGAAAATTATAGACATTTTCAGATACAATGCGATTGATGACAGGTTTTATACTTCAATTCTAGGGTAAATCCTCTTAAATTTTTTTATGGACAAGTAATGAAAATAGTCATAATAATAATGTCAATAGTAATAATAACATAAATGATTATCTTTATTATGTACCCCATATGTGGCACCAAAAATGTAATTATAAAATAAACATAAAAAGTTTACATCTTTAAGTAGCTTGGAGCTGTTCAGAATGCTAAGTGGTGACAAACCTGGACTTAATAAGAGGTCTCATGTTTTTCCTTATAAGTTGAACCCTTTTTCCAATGGGGAACTAACTTAGTATTCCAAAATTAAATAGAATATGTAATAAAATGATGTGTACAACCTTTAAGCACACTTTTTGGCTTCTTAGAATGAGGTGCAACTGACCCCAAAGTAACTAAATAGTTTTTAATAAACTCTCTTGTAATTTGACTTTGGTCAAGAGTGGTCCAATGAAGCACTTAAAAGATTTAGTAGACGCTCTCATTGCCCAAATGGGAAAAGAGCTCAAGTACATATTTATTAGTATCAGTACATGCTGATAACTTTCTAGAAATGCTTCATAGTCTCAGGAAGATAAGTGAAGATTTATTTATTCAATTACAATGTTATCTACTGAGGTTTATCAAACACTATGCTAGCTGGTATTTCCAGTTATCTCCTGCCCTCAAAAACCTTGTAATCTAGTAAAGTGAGGCAGGAGTGAATATGCTCATCCACGCTAGGAACTGCATATGCATGTATGGAGGGAACACAGAGGTTTTGGGGTGTATTTGGTATTGGGGTGTGTTGAATGCTCGTGAATGCTGAACTGGATGTAACATTTGTTACATTAACAGTAGCAGAAGTAGTTTACCAGTGCTGCCCATGGCAGGAAAACTAGTGCTGGAAGAAGTTCATGATCTCAATAAACAAATCTGGATACAGAGTTGATGCAAGAGAGCTGATGAAAGATGATTGCAGAGAGGAGGGAGCTACAGGAGTTCCCAGGTGATTCTAGGGGTAGAAATCAAAGATACAGTGGAGCAGTTAGAAATTCTAGTGTTTTTGCAGACACAGAAAAAAAGTCAAAGACTGGGACAAAAACTTAAATGAGTTGGGTAGTGGCACATTATATTAGGTGCACATGTAGTCTGTTCACAGGAACATGGATTCATTATATTATTTTATATACATTACTTACATATAATAAAATATACTACAATTAATATTAATATAAGGGAGACTGAAGCTGAGGACTCACCAAGGAGATAACTACGGAGTGTTTGCAGGATGGGCAGATTCAGCTAGCTGACTTAGTTACAAAGAACAGCCTTTTCTATCCCCAGAAAACCTGAGGAGACACTCACACATCAGTTTTCAATTCCAGCTGCACATTAGTTACCTGGTGAAACCAAATACATACCAATGCAAAAATCTAATCCTCAGATATTCTGTTATAATTTCCTGCAGTGGGGGTCTAGGCATTGGCAGTGTTTTGAAATTAATAAACTTTATTTTTAGATTCATAGCAAAATTGATCAGTATGAACATAGAATTCCCATGTCCTCTCATCCTAACACATGTACAACTTCCCCTAATACCTAATATCAGCTCTGGCATCAGAGTGGTGTGTTTGTTACACCTGATGAACCATATTGACACATCATTATCACCCAAGTTGACAGTTGAGGTAAGGGTCCACTCTTGGAAATGTATGGTTTATGGATTTGCACAATTACAAAATGGTGTGCACACATAGCAGTGTAGTATTGCTCAGAACAACAGCTTTTTTTTAAAGAGAGAGAGAGAGAGAGAGAGAAAGAATCAATTTTATTTAATTTTTCTTGTGGCTTTTGTTGCTCTGACACTTTGTGGTGCTTTGGTTCAAACCCTCCCACTAGCACATGTGAGGCAAGTGCTGTAACCACTTAGCCACCACTCCAGCACCCGCCCTGGGTTATCAAGTGCACTAGCAGTAAGAAACCACCAAGACAGGCATGATATCTGAACCTAACATACCAAACTGTCCACTCAAGTCTCTTCCTCCGGAAATTTTAACTGTTAGGCAAAAGCAGAATATTCTGAAACCATGCAGTTTAGAAAAGTAAGTGCTAACTTTCTAGAAAGCTGTCATTGTTTGAGGGAAGGGATGAGAGTAGCCTACAGAGGATGGAATGTTCCTAACACCCACTAGGTCTGGAATTTGAATGGTAAGATCACAGAGAGAACACATTTATGTGTCATATTGGAAGCAGAAGATGCTTCGAGTTCATACAGATTTGGTTTAGAATCTTATCTTTGTTAATCTTTTACCGTGGGCAAGGTATCTGACTTCTCTGTTAGCTTTATCTAAGAAGTAGAGATGATAGTACCTAACTTAAGAGATCATTATGATAATTAGATCTAGTATATTCCCATCATTTTGTGCATGATTTATAACTGTTGTTATTAGTTGCTCAGAGCATAGAAACAGTTTTCAATGCTACAATATAGATCAATGAATAATAAGAATTCAAAAGCAGGGCTTACACTGGTAATGGAGTGGCCAATAAAAGGTTCATAGATTCTTAATAATTCATATAACTTTTTATAGAGGAGTAAGGGAGAAGAGGACATGATTGGTACATCTGAGGGAGACACATGTGATGGGAGACATAGCCACAAGTGGCTAGCATTTAATATGGTCAGAGAAGGGATATGGTGGCGTATTTGAGGAGGGCAGTCCTGAGAATTAATAAAAGAAGTTCACAGGTAGGTGAAAAAGAACTCTGAAATAATTACATATAATCAAAGTGAATATATTCAGAGGCTCTCAGAGATAATGGTAGTGGTGATCATTCTATTAATTTGCAATTACTGCAAAAGGTTTCTTTCCTCTTCATTTTTTCCCCATTGTGTTAGAATCACCATCTTTCATGGGCATCTTGGCTAGGAAGAGACATCTGCTTTTCCACAAGTGCAAATGGAATGATTTGTGACATCTGTTACCAACAAAAAATGCATTTCTTTACCATACTCTATAAAATAATGTAAATTACTGCATGACACATACTTATTTTCTAAAATAAAACATTATTTGTATGTATTTTTTAGCCAAAAAACAATGTATCAGCTGATAAAAGGAAGGAATTTGGTGTAGGTATTTGGTCTCAGAACATGAGAATCAAAGTCTGGACCCAGGATACTATTATTTTAAAATACCTTCAGTAATTAGGTGTCTTTCATTACCAGTAGGTGTCACTGCAGGCATTAAACACAATTGGTTTCTAGGGAACTTGTCCCATAAACGTTGGCGTAATTTAATTGTTAGAACATAGTTATGATAGGCATAAAGGATATTTATTCTGAAAAGCAATATATTTTATCATGGTCATGAACTTGTAAAAACATTGGCTTAAGGAAGCTGAAGTGTATGCTTTAAATGGGCTTACTTAATACAATATACTGCGTAAGTAATAGAAACTTATGAGGTTTTAAATGCACATAGTGAGTTTTCCTGGATAAGATAAGGTTTACTTTTCAGAGTTATTCTATAGAATCTGATTTATACGACTAATTTAATGAGAATTCATAGACCCAAGTGCTGCCTTCTAAATCTTTGTGCAATTGACATTTTTCATTATAATGTTCTCATAAGTTTTGTTAGAGAAGGGACGGAAATTAAGAACTTGAGCTTAAATGGCATTATCTGGCCTTTTAACGTAGACCAGTATCAGGAAGTTAAATGCACTGTCTTTTAGAGAAGCACAATTTAGTGTCATCCCAACCTCTTACGCAGAGAAATATTGGTCGTAACAAAGCAGTGATCTTTGCTTCACATTTGTGGTTGTTTCAGAGTTGATTCATTTGTGTAGTCCTGCTGGCATTGCTGAGCTGAACTTTTGCATAAAGTATTCTTGATAGAAATCCCTGCACTTTGAAATTCATTTGCCTGCTGGAGGTGTTGGTTCTTCTTTATGCATAATTTAAAGGCAAGGTGTATGGATGTGCCTCTAGCGATTCCTTCGTTGGCTCCATTTTGAAATTGGAACTGATGGTGGTGGTGATGGAGCTTTTCAAGGGTGACTCTGGGGCAATCTAATTTACTTAAGCTGTTCAAAGATGAATTCTATTTTTTCAGTCATAAATAAAAAATCTATTTCACTTTTTGAATGAGAAATAGCACATTTTATATATCTGTAGGCTGTGAGGGTTGTTCTACTCTGGCCTGCCTCCATTGATTTCACCAGGAAAGAGGACATAATCCCAGACACCCTGTGTGCTAACATGTCTCTGTAACATCTAAGTAATATCTCTAACATTTGTAACATCACTTTGCTTTTTTTCTTGTGCATGCCAATAGGAACATTTTGAGCCCTTTACTTTTACCTGTATATGTAGACTCATCTTTGAGAGTCTTCTTAACTATCAGTTACCTAAACTATCATAATGTGAAAAGGGTTTTTCAGAAAGGTATAATATTATGGGCAAAACATCAAGATGTTTAAAAACGTTAGCAATATCAAATGTATATGCCCTCTTCACCCAAAAGAGTTATGTCTGTATTGATTGTAAGATGCAGACACTGCTCTCTACAAAGCCTTAATTACAGATCTTACAATGGAAAAACAACAAATAGACATATGATGGAGAAATAAGAAATAGACAAACATATCAAACAATTGCATGGCATAAATTACTGTGCTTGTAGTTTTGCGTAAAGTCTGATGCACAGTAGTTGTCAAAGGCCAGACTTGCAGATATTCTAAATCTTATACTTGTATTAAATTGGAATTCAAAAATCAATGTATATAAGTAATAACATTGTGGCACCCAGTACCATTCCTTTTACTTTAATTAATTCTATTAGAAGGCCTTTGGCCTTTATTGAGAACCAACGTAAGAAATAGTTTTTTGAAAACTCAATATATTCAAATTAAGGATATTTTTGAAAGTGAGTGTTATGTTTCACAGCCTCTAAATTACAATCTTTGTATCAATTACGGCTTACTTCTTCTGAGATCTTTATATCTCTTTTTTTAAAAAAACACATTATGTTGTTGAATAACCAGATCTCTCTCCTTCCTAATGCCCTCAAACTTTGGCTCTTTGGAAAGCATAGAATCAAAATTATGATACAATAGTGAGTAATGGTTTTATGGTTTACCTTTTCATGATTTCCTCATTACTAAACTCTTTTGGTTTGTTTTCTTCACTTTCACTTACTTTTATTCTCATATTGTTATATACTATATATCTTTGAAGGCTCTGAGACTTTGGAGGATTAAAGTGAGGAGTAGTATAAATACATTAAAGTACAATAAAAAAGAACAGGTGTTCAGAATAGACCCATATATGTTTAAAATTTACATAGCCACATCCTAACCCCTAAAGTTTATAATAAAAGTATCAGGAGATACCACCCTGCTCATTAAAAGAAGAAAAAATTGACACTAAGATCCACCACCTAACATATTTTTATGCTACAGGGCATCATGCTAAGACTTGAAAATGTAGTATGCTCAGATGAAACTATACACTAATTACATTTTACAGATGATTTAAAAGACATCACAATGGGAACTTCTCAATTCAAAACAAGGGAGCTCTTGAGATGGGAAAAATAATACATTGCGGGCATTTAAGAAGTAGGTATAGATATTTTAGACTAATTTGAGACCAATGAACAGAAATTGTGATTAAGACTGGAATTTGAGGCATCTTTGAATTATAAAAGCAAAGAACATTGTTGAACCAGATACTTTGCTAGACTCAGATTATATCTTCTTGGTGGACTAGGAGAACCCACTGAATAGGGAAGAAGAAGCCTGGTCTGGGTGGAGAAGAATGACAAGACACAGAGGGTAAGGAAAGGTGACTCATTGGTGTCCCTTTCAGAATCATGGTTTTGCTATTTGATTTTGGACTTAGGGTATTTTGGCAAAATTTAATAAAGCTGAGACAGGAAATTAGTCTTCATTTATAAGTCATTTGGACAGTTTTTGAAATGGGAAAGATATTTTAAAAATAGAATTAACATTTTTTTCATTTGAGTAACAGAATGAGTAGTAAGAACAATGAGGGACTAAGCTCTTAAAATTCTCCCCTCGTTCAGTATTCATGGCTCCCTTGACACGTTGAATAGTTGATTAATAGAGGTCTTCAATCCACAGAAGGATTTATATATTTCTTCAAATCCCAATAGTACTATATAGTTTTTATTCTTTTTGCCTTTATTTTATAAATTCCCTCAGTCTTCAACACAGACCACATAGATTTCTTTATAAAAAGTAAAACTTTTCTTAAACACACCTTTAACAATTCAAAGTAAAATCTAAAACACTAAAAGAGTCTATGTGAAGATTTGAAATTTCTTCTGAAATAATATGTTTCTGTTGTTTAATTTCTAAGATGTAGTACTGTCAAATATGGATTAAAAACACATATTTATTATTTTGACTTAGTTATCAAATGGATACAGGACAAATATATTATTTTAAAATTGGGTTTTGGCCTGAAATATGTTTATCCCTTTGGCATATGGATAGGGTTAGTCATTACAATTTGTCATCTCAGAGGAGAGGCAAGCATTCATTTGATTTGGAAGCTATGCAGTTTCCAGAAGACCAACCTAAATTTTCTGTTTTATAAATGAGAAAGTGGACTCCACTCTAGTTAAGTGGCCAAGACACAATTATTCACTGAATCAATGGCAAAGTAATGTTGTTCTACTCAGCTTGGGTCTCTGTCTCACCATCTCATTTTTACTATGGGGTGATTACGCTTTTAAACACTTGTGTACACAACATTATACGTGAAAATTAACCATGATTTAGCTATAATAGAATATGGGATCTGCAACTCAACAGATCTGGATTTGCATTTTGACCCATCACTTAATAATACTGAAAAAATTATTTGCTTCCTCTGGATTTCAGTGTGTCTTCATAGGCTATTGTGAGAAATAAATGAGAAAACTTATGGGAAAGGCCTGGTAATTTTGAAATCGAAAACAATAGTCATTTTTTTTCTGTTACATTTCAAACTATAATTGCCACCATGAACCTTCCATTTTTGAGACTTATCAAACATGCATAAATGTAGAATAAAAAATTCACCCATACTATTTTATTTTGGTTCTAAACCTAAAGTTTTCTTGAATTCAAATGTATAATTTAGAATATAATTATAAGATTTTTTATTGTTTTTAATTTCATTGGAATCTAGTTTATCTAGTCTGTAGCTGGAGAGAGAAAATAACATTTCACATCCTTCAAAGGATTTATAGTTATATTTTTCTTCAGTGAATATCTGATTATTGATCATATAAAAATTTAATTATTAAACTCAGTAGCATTGAATCTGATAGTATATTTAGGGAAACAGCATATTTTTTCTAGATTATTTGACTCTATTTTGAAATTTTAAGAAGTATCACTATCAATAACTTCCATAAACCTTACCTTACTGGTTTAAATGAATAGGATTAGATACCATTTCATTTGTATGGCATAGAGGACAAGAATCTTTCCTTATTTTTTGCCATTTAATGAGCTTCAGAATTCACAAAATCCACTGAAGAGAAGAGATAATAGATTCATAGCAACACATTGTATTTTAAAAATATAAAGATGCCACGGAGATCCTAGCAAGTGAAAGCAGTGATATTTTAAGTCCCATTTATCTTAAAGCTCTCTTATTAATTTCAAACCCAAGGAATTTAGCTAATACATTTTCCATTGATAGGCACTCTAAATTGCCTTTGTACACTATGTAAATGAACACTTGTCCTTGGAAAGTTGGTAGAACTTTAGTGGCAAATGAAAAAAAGACTATTATTTCTTCCTCTCTGAGGCAAAGTGATGACTCTGGGAACCTAGGAAAGTGTCTATTTGTTTTTTGACCCACCTCTAAAGGCCTAGCCAGTCAATTATTAAAAATTAACAATATCATAACCATATGTACCTTACAACAATCATGATGAAAATGAACAGAGTTCGGTAAAGGTTATTTCTTGGAGCCTTGTTGCCAGCACCTAACAGCTCTGTCTTTCTTCCACCACTGAAGGGTGCACTCTTCATTATATTGTCAGCTCTAAAATGTAGACGCTAGATGACCTAAAGGCCTCTTCCCAGGTCTGTCATTCTTTAGAAGTTGGTTTACCTATACGTAATTCTTCAAACGTTTCAACACAAGCTTGTTGAACCAATGTGGAAAGAATATGCAGATGTTTGGCACCATATGGTAAAAACATCTGGAACACTGAACTAAAAATTTTCCATTTTTAAAGGTGGTTAATATTTTTGAAGATACTTTTTTGCTTCTGATCTTCTGTTTTCATTTTAGAAGAGTGGAGTTTTAATGTTAACTGCTCTCTACACAATACTATTTACCTGAGCCTCACAGAATTAACAAATTGGAAAAAAATTTCGGCCACTTTTCATTATCTATTAACAGCACATGTCTAATGCTGGTAGTGAAGGATAAGTATCATTATCTGTTGTTGAATTCCTGCACATCTGCTCACTTCACTCCTTACTCATCATTGTCATAACTTAACTATAGAAACAGGAATCTGTCTTTTATTAACAAAATTAGAGAAACCTGTGCAGTAAGTAATACGGCGGTAGGCCACCTCACGCTTAACAGTAGTTGTAAGGCTCAAATACCTTAAAGGCTTTTTCCTTTATGTTGAAGTTCTTTTTCTGGTACACATAAACAGGCCTGCATACCAAAAACATGTAGTCACTGACTACATTTGCTGGATGAGAATTGGGCCTACAGCCATACCACCAACAGACTAAGAACTTGCCAAGGCTCACAAAGAAGAGTCAGGCCAGCTTTGCTCTGGATAAATTAACTCTGAAATATCAAGTCAGGAGAGTAACAAGATGTCAGAATATATTCCAAAGAGCTGAAGACTCTAAGATATATCATATTCTAGGGTCCCAGTCAGAGGCAGTGCCACAGTGGCCTTGGTTTTTGCTAAACTAATTTTTTTTTTTTTTTTTTTGCAGGCAATCTAATTCATGTAACCTCTTTCAACAGAGGGCATCTTTGTTCTGGGTATGGTTTTTCTACTTGAATATGGGTTATAAGAGCCTTTCTTAGATTTTAGAAAACGGGATTTGTGCTTGCTTGACCAGTCCACCAAGTCATCTCCTCTTTCTTCTGTGATACTCATTTTATTTCCCATCCTAGACCATCCTCTTACCCAAAAGAACACATGATATACTCCTCCAGATAAATCTTCACATTCATATAGCTCCCAGCTATAAAGCTTTCCCCCAGGCTCAGTTTCTTACCTAGAGTTGGTTGGACCTCATTTCTCTTGTCATTAACACAGGTCCCAATTATCCAGGAGCTAAAGAACATGATACTTAAGAAAACAATTCCATATTATTTACCTAAAAATATTACATTCAGAAGTGAGTTGTCAATATTAATGGAGCAGAGATACCCCTCACCACAAAGTTGAGTTTTCACAAATGTAGCTGTCTTAAACCTAACAGCAAAGACCACGAAGTTAAATTAATTGATCAGCAGTCCCATTCCTGCCATGTTTACCATCACTGCCCCACGTCTGGGGCTTTTTCTCAAGAGGCATGTCTTTAGATTGCCTGTCTACCTCCAGTATCTTATTTTTGGTACTTTTACAACAACTAAATTCTTTCTCTCTGTGAACAGTTTATGCATAAATTAACATGTGGTTAGATATCCTGTTGTAGTACACAGAATAGCAGCCCCCCAGTGATGTGTACATCAAAATCCTGAAATCTGTGAATATGTCACCTTACATGGCAAGGGGACTTTGCAGATGTAATTAAGAATAAAGCCTTTGAGATGGAGAGATTATGTTACATTTTCGGGGTGGGCTCAATCTCAATTCATGAGTTCTCAAAGGTGAAGAATCTTCCACCTGCAGTCAGAGAGGCATCCAATGACAGAAAAAAAAAAAAAGGCAGAGAGACGTGATTTTGCAGGTTTTAAAGACAGAGAAAGGCTGCCATGAGGAAAGTAATCTCCGAAAGTCCAAAATGGATTCTCCTCCTCACCTGCTTTAGAAATGACCAAAGCCCAGGTGACAGCCTGATTTGATTCCAGTGACATCTATCCCACTTCTGATCTACATAAATGTAAGGTAATAAATTTGTGTTGGTTAAACTACTAAACTCTTGGTAAATTGTTAGAGCAAAAATAGAAAACTAATACACATAGGTTCAAATTCCAGTTTCCTAAAATGACCATAAATTGACGATATTGGAATGTAAGACTTTTAAAGTTCCTTTCCAGGAACAAAATTTCTATCTTAGGCTATGAAATTTTATCCCTTCAGAGACCAAGACACCACCTAATTGCTATAATAAATGAATATACACTAATGTGTTAATCAGTTTTATCCCATAAACTTAGGACATTTTCAAGTAATGATGAAAAGAACATTTTAAGTCTACCATTTAAATAAAAATCAATTAAATTGATGTTGAAAGATAAAGTCAATGATCATATGCCTTGTGAATATAAGCTGCTAAATGAAGATTTGTTGGTTAAATCTATATTTGGAATATTAAATAAATAAGGCTCAAAGATATTATTCACCTAGCAACAGTTACACAGTCGACTCATTTGTGTATTTACTTATTCATTATTAAGTGCCTACTATCCACCAGTTATAAATAATTAATGGACAGTCCAGAATGCATATCCCTTTCTTCAGAACAAGACATGGGTTTAGGAAATAGAAATATAATCAATCCCAGGGCAGCTTAAAATTTTGAGACAGTCAAAGGTACACTGAAATAAAAGGACGCAGAGGATTTTTATAAATGGAAAGCCAGAGAACTAAAACAAAGAGACCACTGAAGACAATTTCACATAATTAATGGCTATGCTTAGAACTGGCTTTTAGAGATTCAAGTAATCAAATTGAAGTATTAATTCAACAAAAGCTATATGTTGGGCATGGTGTGACAAAGACAGTGCAGTCTGAGTCAATTAGAGTTTCTGCTTCTCTGGACCCTGATGTTACACTGCTTGTTACAGAACAAAGACATTTAAGAAATCATTATAAGGTAAATGAGTGCTGAAAGGACATGTGTGAAGATGGACCCTAGTTAAGAATCCTAACTAGAGAAGATTTTTTGGGAGAAGTGTTATTTCTGAGGAGACCCAACAGACAAGGTAAAGAAGGAAGTGTCCGGAATAAGGACATTTTCTTTTAGAGAATATTTTACCAAAAATGCTTTTTTTTATGAGATCTAATTTTATTAGTGAATTAGCATGCCAATAACTTCACTTAAGATGTATTAAAAATAAATGTCAAAATGAATCCATGTGAATATAGCTTTTATTTTCTTCAAAAGCTTAGAGGGAGGAAATCACAGCATTGATGATCTAGTTTACCAACATGGTCCAGGGTCAAGGACATTTTATCCTTTGTAATCATGTTCAGCAGGTGGGTCTTCCTCTTCAGATCAATGCAGTCATAAGATTTCTTCTTGACAAAGTAGCTGGCTATAAGATCAACTCCAGTAAGCCACTAGCTTTCCTTTACTCCAGCAACAAATCCACAGAAGAAGAAATCAGGAAATCTCTCCCCTTCACCATCTCCTCCAAAAAAATGAAATACTTTGGCATTAACATTACAAAGGATATTAAGGACCTCTTCAAAGAAAACTATCAAACATTAAAAAAAGAAATTACAGAAGACCTGAGTAGATGGAAAAACATTTCATGCTCATGGTTAGGCAGAATCAATAGAATAAAAATGGCCGTTCTACCCAAAGCCCTATACAGATTTAATGCAATCCCCATCAAGATACCAATGGCATCTTCAAAGATATAGAAAAAGCAATTCTCAAGTTCATATGGAATAACAGGAGACCCAGATTAGCCAAAACATTACTCTACAGGAAGGAAGAAGTAGGGAATATCTCAATCCTTGACCTGAAATTATATTACAGAGCTGTAGTAGCAAAAACAGCATGGTATTGGTATCAAAACAGAACCAAAGACCAGTGGAACAGAATAGAAGATCCCGAGATAAACCCCCATATCTTTAACTATTTGATATTTGATAAAAAGGGCAAAAGCATAGTGTGGAAGAAAGCCTGTTCAACAAATGGTGTTGGAAAAATTGGACAGCCATGTGTAGACAACTGAAGCTGGGTCCTTATCTTTCACCCTGCTCAAAAATTAAATCAAAATGGGTCAAAGATCTGGATATTAAGCCAACAACTTTATCCTTACTAGAAAAAGAAGTAGGGTCAACACTACAGGACGTAGGAGTCAGCAGCGCCTTCCTCAACAAAACTCCCATGGCTCAAGCAGTAAAGTCAAGAATAAATGCATGGGATGCAATTAAATGAAACAAATTTTTGCACAGCTAAAGATCTAGTCAAGAGCATAAGAGAGAACCTACAGAATGGGAGAAAACCTTTGCCTGCTACACCTCGGCCAGAGGGCTAATATCCAGAATATACAAAGAACTAAAAAAGCTAAACACCAAACTGACAAATAATCCAATCAATAAATGGGCTACAGATCTAAAAAGAAACTTCTCACCAGAAGAAGTCCAGAAAGCCCATAAATATATGAGAAAATGCTCTACATCATTAGCTATAAGGGAAATGCAAATCAAAACTTCAGTGAGATACCACCTCACTCCTGTTAGAGTGGCAAAAATGAAAAATTTGAACAATCACAGATGCTGGAGGGGCTGTGAGAAAAGAGGAACACTGTTACACTGCTGGTGGAACTGCAAACTGGTTCAGCCACTCTGGAAAGCAGCGTGGAGAATCCTCAAAAAATTAAGGATGGAACCACCTTATGACCCAGCTATCCCACTCCTGGGTATTTTCCCAAAAGAGTTAGAATCAGCGTGTTATAGTGATATGACTTCATCAGTGTTTATAGCTGCTCAATTTACTGTAGCTAGATTATGGAACCAACCCAGATGCCCCTCACTCAACGAGTGGATACAAAAACTTTGGTACATATATATAATGGAATACTACTCGGCCATTAAAGAAGATGATATTATGGCATTTGATCTCAAATGGATGGAGATGGAAAGCATTATGCTAAGTGAAGTATCCCAATCTCAGAGACTCAAGGGCCAAATGGTTTCTCTCATCTGTGGAAGCTAGACTACATTGGGAAGCAGTATGTTAGATGGCTAAGCTAATAATAACTTCAAATTATATGATTCTGAAAGCAACAGGGGGATGACTCCATAGGATACCTGGAGGCATAGGGTGTAGGGTGGGGGACAGGGTGGGGGGAGGGCTTAGGAACAATATCTAGGACACTGGAGGGTGGGAATATGGAGGAATCATCTCAGAAGGAGATCTCTGACTTCCATGAGATATCCATTTAACTCAGGGGTTCTTCTGGGGGAAACAGCAACATGGGGAACCCAAGCTGGGCATCCATGACATGGCATTAGCCCTGGATAACTAAGTATATATACATTGGTTCTTGAATGTTTGATAATGTTTCCCTCTCAATTGTAACTCCATATTCATCTAATAATAAAAAAAAAGATTTCTGCTTGAACTTAGAATCTATTCTTTCCATCAATCTTTTTTTTTATGCAAGAGAGAGAGAGTGAATCAATCAATTTTATTTATTTTTCTATCTTGTCTTTGTTTCTCTGATACTTAGTTGCGTATGTGGTGCTGGGGTTTGAACCTAGGTCCTTGAGCTTGCCAGGCAAGCACTCCAACTGCTGAGCTACCTCTCCAGCCCCTTCCCAACAATCTTTTAACTTGGACCAGTCCTTAGTCATCTGGCCTAGTCTTGTTACCCAGAAATCAAATGCCTGTCACTAGATGCAAAAAGACTAGAAAATGAACATCTGACATTTTTAGTCTGTATTACATGTCTATATGTAAATAGACTGTTGGTTAGGTTAGGTAACCTACAATATCTGGAATCCAAGATATAGTTTTAGAAACCAATTAAGAAATGTTATTACTTCAAAAAGAAAGACCACCATAATGATATGATAATGGATGTCTTAATGTTTCTCATGAGAGTGACTTGAGATAGCAGATCTTTTAGTTTCACAGATGTAAATTCTATCTATTACATACTACTTAGTATTTAGGTAAATCCTAGATAGTGTAAGTTATTTCCAAATTGTTTCTCTTGCCAAGGTTGTTATGTATAACAGATAGGCTTGGAGAAATTTTTATTGCTTTTTTGAATAAAGAACAATAAATTTTCAATTTAAGTCAGTTGACACTGAAGCTAATTTCCAAGTATCAACTGAAGGATTAGATGGGTGGGTCAGCTGCTATAAGAAAATAATTTGTATTTTTGTGTTACATGTTTCAGTTGCCCACAGCGTATCTGTGTAAGCCTCTGGGATTATTGTATACTCATTATCAGTAAAGTTAAATATATGGGTATGGTAGGCGTAGGAAATGTTACCCCAAATTATTTTAGGCTGGGTATTTTGGAAAAGCTGCATTAGAAGGAAGGTCACTCTCACCTTTCTCTAACCCATTTATTTCCCCCAAAGGAAGTCCTAAATCCTAGGAAGAATTTTGGGTCCTTTCTCTGAAGTATGTCACAAGATCCTCATGAGACAGGTGGACTTTCTGCCTACAATAGAAAAACATCCTCATCTTTTAAGATATAGGGACACAGAGATTCTGAGCAAATAGGCCTTGCTAAGTGTCCCCCAGTTATCAATAGGTCGTGTCTTCTTTATCCAGTCTATACCTCCATGACTATCCACTTCTTTTTCAGACCTTTTAACTTTTTCTTTGGGTCTTCATTTCCTTCTGAAGTCTCCTGCGTGACATAAAAGTTTGTTGTGCTCTTAGTAGTCCTTTGTCACAGAAGACTCAGCCATGGACCAGAGATGGATGAGGAAAAGACATTTTTGCTCCCCTATATGTCCATTTCCTAATATGGATCAATTCCAGTCCCAGATGGGGATAGTCCTGCATGACTTAAGCAAGAATTATTAGTAGGCATGTTAGTGTTTTTTCTGGTTTGCCCCTTTAGGGTAGATATGTTAGTTTTATTATATCTCTCAGAAGACCTAGATTCAAGTTCTTTCTCCAGTATTGAGGACTGATCTGACCTGGCCAAGTCACTTATCTATTTCCTCATTTGTTAGGGAGGGCTTACTGCTAATAACTGTCCTAAAGGTTATGCATGATTATTTGTATTTGTGTAAATAAAATGTGAAGATTGTGTAAAGAATTTACAGCAATATCATTCAAGGAAAGCATCCAACAAATATGAGTTCTTGATAAATATATTGCTTAATTGGAAATTAAACCATACTTTTCCCACGAGCTAGCTGTGGGATTTTGGCTACTACACTCAACTTCCTGGGCTTCATTTTCCACCAGTGTTGAATTATATGCTAGAACCTGTAATTTGGTTGTGCTTTAAAGTTCAGATTCCCAACTTTGTTTATCACTTATTCCTGAGCATGCTGCAGTAGTGTAGAGGAAGGAAAAAGAACCTTAAAACTCACTAAAGAAGAAACATGATTTAGTCAGGCAATGTGGAAATTTTATCATTTAGTTTCATAACTAAATATGTCTTTTGGTCATCCAGCTACAATGTGGTGAAGGTAAAATGTTGATCATAAAGGGTAGAATGCATAATAAGTGGAAGGCCCTTTAAGAAAGAGAACTTTTTCTTTCTCAGGTCATGTGGAGAAATGGATCCTTCCATAGTGTTTTGTAAATGAGCTCTTGGCTATTGCTGGGTTGTAAGTTCCCAAGTTTAAGTTTTACCATTTATTGGCATCAAACAGAGAAGCAGAGTACTTTTATTTGGAAATACATTTGGAAAAGATTCCAGAGAGCCCAGGCAGCATTAATTGTACTCTAGTTTGGGAGATTTTCACCTTTTCTGTGCTCTGTAACAAGCTGGCAGTCTTCCAACTGTAATTTAGACTTACTATGAACAGTAAAGGGTTTTTTAAATGTGTACAGTGATTTTTTTTCAAACCAATAACTTCTTTTATTGTTGTTCTAAATTTTAATTTTGGATATACTTTTATTATTTTCAAGCACTTTCTAGCCCCCTACATGTTTATTCTTGAAATAGAGTACATTTTAACAGTGTTGTTTAGTCATATAAACATTTTGGATAGTTGGTGAATTTGAGCTCATTCACTCATGAAACCTCTACTAATCCCATTATAAACTTCATCAGGATAGTCCACTACCCCAAGACTGCTTTATTTTACTTGCAAAAAGAAATGTCTCTGAAATTTCAAGTACCCCAATTTAGTTCTTCTAAACAAACAACTTTAGGCCAGAGTGACTCTCATAGGGAACTCATTAAGAAAACCAAGGTTCATTTGGACTGAAATTTTGTTTTCTGGAAAACAAGAAGGTAGAATAATTCTGTGTGCAACCGTAAAACTATCTAAATGTTATTATCAAACAGCCCATATTGTAATCACCCAAATATTTGCAAAAACAACATTTGTATGAAAAAGTGAATAGCTAGATTCAGTTTGTGGTCCTCTAATTGAATTAATATTAAGATGGACAATTTTTATTGTGAGATCATAATTCCCCTCTGGAAACAAAGATGAATGAGACTGACATTGACCTAGAAAATCAGATAAGTGTTCAATTGCTTATCGGTTTATATGTGCTAATAATAATAGTGAAGATGAATATTTGGTTACTTTAAAAATTTTTAATATATGAAAGGTCTTTACCTTGTAAGACTGGCAGAATATATAAGGTTATTAAATACAGCTAAGTTAAATGAAAAGCTATATTTGGGTGGACCTGGAGAATTCATTGTTTACATTTAGAGCCAAAGACTGAGTCAAAGTCAGGTCTTTCTAATATATTCTCTGCTTCAGTGGAGACTGACTCAGGAACTAGAGTGAGAGACTTCAGAGCCTACAGTATCTGCTGTTGCAGTCCTCTGATCCACTGGTGTTGTGGGGCCAAAGTGGGATGGTGGCGAAGCTGAGCGGGTAAAGGGAGTGATCTCCTTTCTCATAAACCAAGAGACTGCCACGCTTTATTCCTATGCCAAGCATGTCAATGCCTTCTCCATTATTTTCTCCTTATATTTTATGGTTACTGGGTTTTGTGTGTGTGTTTTTTTACATTTCAATCTTTGACTAGTTAGAAATTTCCACTTGGTGTAATGTGTCCTCTGTGTGTCTGATTTATTTTTGAACCCAGTTGTTCCAATATTATTTATTGAATGATGTGTATTTTTCTCAACTCGGTTGAGATGGCCCTCCTTTTACATTCAGAATTCTTTATGTATTTGTACTTATCTGTAGGCTATTTAGCCCATTATCCTGCTAGTCAGTCATGCACCAGCATCATCCCTGAGAATTTAAAAGACATATTTTAAATCAGGCATTACTTGGTTCTAGCCTGTCCTCACCCTTTCTTACTCTTAAAAGACAAATTCTTTTTTTTTATTCATTAAATATGGACTTACAATTAGGAGGGAATCATTATCAAACAATCAAAAACAAATGTATATTCACAGAGTAAGCCAAGGCTGATGCCATTCCATGGTTTCCTCCCTTGGGTTCGCCATGGTTCCATGTTTCTCCCTATTAAATCCCAGTGTTAAATGGACTCTCATGGTAGTCAGAAGTTTCCCTCTGAGATGATTCCCCAACATTCCCTCCCTCGGGTATCCTTGATATCCTTCCTATTCCCTCCCCTTCCCTGCCCCTCTCATTATGTCTCCCAGCATACTAGGCTAGATTCCCCCTGTTTGTGTAAAAGTTCATACATGTTACGGTTATTATTAGTTTAGCCATCTATCATACTGTATCCAGTTGTATTCTAGCTTCCACAAATAAGAGCAAACATTCGGCCCTTGAGTCTCTGAGTTTGGGATATTTTACTTAGCATAATTTTTTCCATCTCCATCCATTTGGCTGTAAATGCCATAATATCGTTTTCTCTGATAGCTGAGTAGTATTTCATTGTATATATGTTCCAAAGTTTTTGAATTTACTCGTCCAGTAAGGGGCATCTATCTGGGTTGGGTCCATAATCTACCTACAGTAAATTGAGCTGCTATAAACATTGATGAATCTGTATCACTATAATATGCTAATTCTTGCTCTTTGGGGAAGATACCCAGGAGTGGGATAGCTGGGTCATAAAGCAGTTCCAAACCTAATTTTTTGAGGAGTCTCCATACTGCTTTCCAGAGTGGCTGTACCAGTTTGCAGTCTCACCAGCTAATGTGACAGTGTTCCTCTTTTCCCACAGACCCTCCAGCACCTGTCATTTGTTCATATTCTTCATTTTTGCCACTCTGACGCGAGTGAGGTGGAATCTCAGTGAAGTTTTGATTTGCATTTCTCTTATTGCTAGTGATGCAGAGCAATTTCTCATAAATTTATGGGCTTTTTGGACTTCTTCCACTGAGAAGTTTCTTTTTAGTTCTGTAGCCCATTTATTGATTGGATTATTTGTGATTTTGGTGTTTAGTTTTTTTGAGTTCTTTATATATTCTGGATATTAACCCTCTGGGGGAGGTGTAGCAGCCAAAGATTTTCTCCATTCTGTTGGTTCTCTCTTGAGACTCTTGACTAAATCTAGCTGTGCAAAAGCTTTTTAGTTTAATTACATCCCATGCATTTATTCTTGACTTTGCTGCTTGTGCCATGGGAGTCTTGTTAAGGAAGGTGTTGCCGACCCCTATGTCATGTAGTGTTGATCCTACTTCTTTTTCAAGCAATTGTAAAGTTGCTGGTTTAATATCCAGATCTTTGAACCATTTTGATTTAATTTTTGTGGAGGGTAAAAGGTAAGGATCCAATTTCAGTTGTCTACATATGACTGCCCAATTTGTCCAACACCATTTATTGAACAAGCTATAAAAGAGAAATTCTTTATTATTTTCCACACTCTTCTCTAGGGCCAATCAAATAATAGAATAGACTGATTCATCTTTATCATATAAGCATTTGCCTGTAACAATTTATTATAAAAGACCCATAAATTCAAATCCAGAGTGTATTTAGCAAATGATAAGAGGCAGATGTGTTACTGAGAAAGAAGAAACAATACAACTGTAGCACATGATATTTTCAGAATATAGAAATATAGGTTAAGTCATATCACAAGCGCTGTAACTCTTGTCAGCATGGATGTCAGGAAGAGAACTACAATAGGCAGAAATAAAATAGAGGGGAAATGATTTAATATTTTGGAGTATGTTCTTAATTAAGTTTTAATATGAAATATTTAAAGGATACATTTTAAAGCAAATTATTGTACCACTACGAAGTATATAATAGTTTTCATTTGCTTATCTTTCCTGTATAATTCTTCTCATAATACGCTAATTTTATCTGCAAATCAATATATGTAAAATACTTTTGCTATTACTTCCCATTTTTAACATTATAGTCATACTTTTTTAAAGGATTATTTTAATAAAAAATCCTTTAGTCAAAAAAAATTTAAATATCAGGTAGCTTTCTCTTTAGAAAGGGAAATTAGTTAAGTCTGTTTAAAATGAACTACCACCATTTTTTACTTAATAAATCTAGATTTGTGTTTTGCTAAAAGCAGGGTACAGTTGTAAGATAACAGTTGTAGCAAATGTTCTTTTCTATCTATTGCAGATTTGTTTTTTGGCACTTCTAGAAAGAAAAGAAACAAATGGATCAAGTAATAATGCAAGAGAGATCAAAGCAATTCCTTCTGTCAACAGTAGCAATTCATGCAAATCTCTAAACACCAAAGGCTTCCTTTAGCTAAAGAAAAGTCCACAAGAGAGGATTGTGGTGAAAAGTACATCTGAGACTGCGGTATCAGTTTCCAAATTTTATGTTGTATGCGCAGACTGCTTAAAGACAAGCAACTTTGGCGTAGGAGAAGAAAAGTGGAATTAAGATTTACTGAGCACCCAAGCAGAGTATGCCATATACATAGCAGCAAGACCCTTGTAATATTCCTGTATGGTGCAGAGATTAAGTATAGGCCCCTAAGCTGAGCTGCCTGAAGTCTGCCCTACTGCATGCACTTAAAAAAGTGCCCCACGTATAATACTAAATATCTTTTTCCTTTCCACTTTGCTGATAAGGAAACAGAAGCTTAGGCATAAAGACACTTGTCTGAATTTTTATGTGTATTAAGTAGTAGAAGGTTTCTAGTACTGATTTGTCTGAACCCCTACTTAGTGAGTCTCTCTACATCTTTGTCATTCAAAATGTGGTCATTGAACCAACAGCATCAGTGTCATCTGGTACTTTGTTAGAAATGCAAAATCTTGGGCCCACTCCAGGTCCAGAGAGCCAAAATCTACATTTGAACAATTCTCTGGTGATTCCTAAACTCATTAAAGTTGAGAAGGGCTGCTTTATCACTGCCTAATCACACTGCTACTAAGTGGAAGGACAGTGGAGACTCACTGCCATGTGATCTTGTGTTACAGACCTCTTACATCCCAGGGCAAGGTTGGTCTTCAACACTCTTCTGCTCTTGCTTGTCAACTGTGCAACATAGAGCCCGACTCTTAGGCCTGGCTCTGTGTTTATGTCTAGTGTGGACCAATCAGTACTATTATTCTCTTTCTCCCTCCCCCTGCCTTTCTTTCTATCTCTCCTAAATTTGCTTCTTAAAGGATCTTATTGGAGTTGTCCAAAGACAGTTGGGCCTTATGGATCTGAGCAAAATTCCAATGCAGCCTGCCTTGATAAAAGAAATGAGAGAAAATGCCAGCAAAGAACATCACAACTTGCCAACTCATTCATCAATACTCTTTGAAAACAAATAGACATGGACTCAGACAAAACTCAGTCCAAATGTTAATTCTATCTTTTAAAAAATTTTCTTAAATCAATTTATTCAACATCTCTGAACCTCCATTATCTTGTCTTTAGAAATTGTGATATTAATAAGTATATTTCAGGCTGGAGAGGTTGCTCAGTGATCAGAGCTCTTGCCTGGCATGTGTGAAGACCTGAGTTCAAACCCCAGGACCATATACACAACTAAGTGTTGGAGAAACAAAGGCCAGATGAAAAACTAAATAAAGTTGACTCTTTTTCTCACTCTCACTTGCTCCTTCCCTCTCCCTCTCTCTCAAAATTAAAGTATGTCTCATATCTCAGGGTTGAGAGGATCTAACAAAAAAGTTATGAGAAAGTACCTATAATACATAGCAGATAATAAGTGTTTAATAAATGTAAAACAAACAAATCCTGACTTATGGGAGGAAATTTCCCATTATGTGAAGGAATCTTTGGCAGAAAAAAAATTACATCTAAAGGCATGAGAGGCAATGTCTGCCTCTCATGCTATTTAATGAGTTAGAAATTATATTTAAAGCAATACCCTCTATATTTAAAAAATAAGGCAATTGCTCTTATGTGGAATAAGTCCCAGGAGGGCTGGTTTTTTTTAAGTAAGAATCATCAGTTTCCTTTTCATCTGCACAAATATTTCTTAGGAGGATTGCCATTAGGGAATTGAAAGAAATCTTGTCCTTTGCATCATGTGACTTAAAAAAAGTTAGAGGAAGAGTTTCTCCAATCTTAAGAGATATTTTATTTTATATTAGAACTAAAATTCTTTACATGGGAAAATAGTACTGATTTTATTACTATGAAATGGAAGAAAGTGGGAGAAATTTGCTTTCAGTGACTAGAGTGTAGCCCTTCCATAAAGAAAGGTACACGGCATAGCATTAGAAGCAGGGAAGGCGCTGGTAAACCTCCCTCAGATCCGGTTCTCAGGACCACAGTGAGCCATGCACAATAGAAATGCCTTTCAAGTTGTTGCAGCTGCTCTGCTCTATGGAGCACCCACTGAGCTAAAGGACAGACTTTCCACATACATGGGAAATCCTCAGGGTCCAAAGCCTAATTAATTTCCTGAAATCTGTCAAAAATTCTAGAATCATGCATATAAATTACACATATATTTTGGAATTAAAAATATCTTTAAATGAACTGAAAAAGAAAAGTGCATACCATTTAATGCTGTCTTTTTCCCAGGTTCATGCACTTCCTAAAGATAAAACTGAAATGCAGCCAGAAACTCTCTCCTTCATAGTTTGGCTTCAGTTATTTCAGTTTTGTGTAATTTGACAGTTGGAGTTGGGTTTCATTGTAAGTTGTTGTTCATGGAGGTTGCCATGTAGGCACACCATTCCTGTACATTTTATCTTGTTACTTTCCCTCTGTTTCAAAGGGAGAATAATGTTAAATGAGTCTAAAAAGAAATAGAAAAGAATCTTGCACAGTTTGGTAGCAACTTTTATTTTCTTACTAAAATAGGTTTACAGAGACTTAGTAGACTGTAAATATAAGAATAGATTTCATTTCTAAGCCTTTTTTGGTTCTTTAATTTAAGTATTCAGATATGAAAAAATGTCTAGGCATGGGTGGCATATCTCCATGTCTGTTAAGATTTAGAATATATATATATATATATAGGTATATATATATAGTCTGGAGAGGAAAAGTCTCCTACTATTTCTTTCCCTTCAGAAGATTACAGGAGGACCATATTTATCTATTTATCACTGGGCATTAATAAGGACCTAGAGGACAATGGTGCTAACTACTTTCCTTTCTCAGCCTGTGGAAGATCAGGATTAATCTACCCCAGGACAGGATAGCAATATCTCAAAAGGCTCTGATGCAATTTTATTTCATCTCTAAAATTCGTTCAAATAAACTTACTTCCTATATCATCGCTTGTTATCTTTCCTATTTTTGTGCTATTTTTGCCTTGTTTTCAATCTAGTCCTTGTTTATTGAGACTTGCTACATTGATTTAACCTCAAGTAATCCTTCCAAAGTCACTGGAGAAAGATGTCACCAGAAGAGGGTCCAAGGAGTTCCTGGAAAGGAGAAACTCAACTTAGGACAAGTGGGGTCCTTGGTGTATGTAATGGAAAAGAATTTCAGCACTCTACCAGTAGAGTGACAGAGATTTATTAAGGAAAGCAAGGATTCAAGAGAGAATGCAGGTCATTTCAAGAGATGTTTTTTGAGTTTTATGCTCTATTTTAAAGGAAATTTGGTGCAGGGTGGGCATGGGAAGGTATGTGGGCATGACATCAGTTTGGTAATTGCAAGGTGATTTATGATGGTCTGGTCATTCTCAGGATCCTTAGGCTGAAACAGCTTCAGAATCTGATCCACAGATAGTGTAGGAATAGGAAAGTCTTCTAAATTATAGATTTATTAAAATGCATTTCTTTTTAGTTAATCTGTTTCTGGCAGACATATTACCAGTGCACATGGTAATTTCTGTATGTGGATAAATTTAGGTAACATTAAGATTCATTAATTTTTCCAGAAATTTGTTACTGACAAGCCTGGGTGAGAGACTGGCTTGGGAAATGGTACATCTGGAAAGCTATGCAAAACCTCAGACTTAAATTATATTACCTTGTCTTTCTTTTTTTTCCCTCCTTTTCTCTATTTTTTTTTATTTCTTCTATCCCACCTCAGTGGTACTTGTCCTTCATTTTCATGTTGCCCATAGTACATCATATCATAATGTGTCTCAGTGAAATAAAATGGAGCTGGTAGGAAGAAGAGAAATATGAAGCGTTGTTAGCCTTGAAGAAATAAACTTCTCAAAGCTCTCACACTTTCTTATTTCAGAGAAGTTAAAATGTGAAGCTATAGGCCATTCTGCAACTTTTGCCATTTCTTGATCTCTAAGCATTCTACTGCACACCTTTATCAGCTATTTACTTTGAATGAGAATTGTAAGTCTTTCTGGAATCTTCTTTCTTGTACAAAATTGGCAAAAAATATTCAAACGGTGACCTTATATATTGTGAATATTTGCTTTGCTCTGGCATTTGCCCTGGCTGGTGGTGAGGGGATTTCATCAGGTGATTTAAAAGCATTCAGTGACCCTGGAGCATCATTATGCCTCCTAAAGTAACCAAGTTCCATCATTGTATCATATGTGGTCTCCTTTGAATGTTCTTGAGATGATACAACTACATTTCATGTGGAAACTATCGCATTTTATCAATTCTAAGTCATCGTATTTTCACATTTTAACTTCTGATGTGTCTTATGATTGATCATACATCACAGTTTGATTGCTACTGTGTGTGTGTGTGTGTGTGTGTGTGTGTGTGTGTGTGTGTGTGTTTTCTAGTGGTACATCAAATCAGTGTTCCATTTTATAATCAAAGTAGTTTTAGATTCAGAGTTATAATACACCTTTGTAAATGCACTTTTAAAGAGTTCTTATCTTTCAAATCTAGAATTTAAGAGGAATCACAGCTCTGGTCATTTGTTTTACTCAGAGCAAGAACAATTGAAGGAAAAATGACTCTAAAATAAATTAAAGACAAGCAAAACTATTTTGAAATATATTTCAGCTTATTGTCATTTACCATGAGCTATTTATCTGACAGTGCTTTTTCTTTAAAGCCCACTTCAAGTGTTCATGATAAAGGAGGTCTCCATTTGCAAATGGCAAGTCATAATAGTCAAATAATGGCTGATGTATCATTAATCTCCACTTCCAAGAAAAAATGCACCCTGCATTGGATTGATGCATTTAATATGATCAATTACCACAATCATGAACATATCTGAAATTCTTTATCAACTATGCTGTGACTTAGTTTTTTTAAAGTCATAATATTATTAAACAAATTCCATGTTCCAAAAATTAAAACTTAAATGTTAGGTTATCTTCAAATATACCCAGAGAGCTTATTGTAGCTCTCCACTGATTTGCTAGGTTTTCTACATGCATAATCTTTATTAATATTTGTGCTTGGTTTTGCAATAAAATTGAGAGAGAGGTTATGAGACTTAGATACTTATTGAACTTAACCACCCCAAACCCTTCATGGCTATTGACCAAGCAGTAATGGAAAACAGGGAACCAAGAAATAAAAATCTCATCAGCACAGTGAAATCTATTTTTTTCTCTCTCTGTATAAACCTCATGTGTTGGCTTTGGCAGCAGTTTGAACTTTATTATTCCAATAAAGTTCCTGAAATTCACTGGATATCACTTCTTTTGCAGGAAAACATCTGCAAGTGTATTTATCTGGTTATAAACAAAAACACTTATTTTCCGAATGACCTTTCAAAAGTATTTATTTATATTTGTGATGTACATTATTTATTAGCTCATCACAAAAATCTGTGAACCATGCGATAATTAAAACATCATTCCTAAGTTTAAAAATATACTAACTGGAGGCTGAAGCGGTGGTTTGGTGGTTACGGCGCTTGCATGGTATGGGCGAGTATACAAGTTCAAACCCCAGCACCTACATACAAAACTGCATGTCAGAGCAATGAAAGCCATGAGAAAAACTCAATAAAAATTGATACTCTCTCTTTCTCTCTCTCTCTCTCACTGTCCTTCTCTTTTAAAAAAAAAATGTACTAACTAGGGAAGCCTACACAGATCTCTACCTCAGAACATTTTCATTGTGCTATTGAAAGAATCCTACTTGGTTGAAAAGAGAACTGCTTTTAAACTCTCTTTGGGGAAATCTAGTTAAAACTTTCCACTCTTAAACTTGATTCAATGACCTTGCAGTTTAAATCTTTGAACACACACACAAGCACACATATTCACATCCCTACTGTACTTTAGGTAGATATCTTAAATGAAACTTTTTTCACATCTATAACATTATGAAATTATAGGTATCTTATGATTGATGATAGTTCAATTACTAGCATTAGTATTATTCTTCATTAAAGTAGTGAGTTTTAGAAGCTTTATTTTAGATGAAATATGGGATGATGGCGATGACACTGACTACCAATTGTTTACACTGCCTCAAGAGGTGTTTGAAGCACCTTTTGTATTTTATTTAATTTTTACCACTACATAACATAGTAGTTATTATTAGAAAATGTTTGCAGATAGGAAGGTATGTCTTGGAGTATAAAGTGTCCATGGCACTAATTGTAAGTGTCTGGTAGCAAAGCCAAATCTGTTAAGAGTTGCACACTGAACAAACTTAAAAACACTCATCCAAAAGTCCGTGTTTATAATCTCTGGTCTTCTTTGCACTGCATTCTCACGAAGATAAATTTAGATTAATGAGGTCATCTTAGATGGTAAATCGAATCTAAATTTCTGTAAAGTATCAGCCTATTCAGCAAAAATAACTAGTTTTTCTTCCATTTGTATTTGCTGGTGGTGGGGGGCAAGGTACAGAGATGAGTACATAGGAGGAAGAGGATCCAAGATAAATGAAAGCAAGGAGTCTGCCCTGAGTCCAGTGCAAGGACTAGCAGATCTGTGTTCTGGTGCAGGTTTTTGCAGTTCCTGTCCTACTGTAAGAGGGAATGAGAGTGAGCTTGGAGCGGTGGCTTGAGCAAGCCTTAGGGAACAAGCAGGTTCGAGGAGGGAGTTTGAGAGAGAGCGGGAGAGTTCAGGACAGGGCAGAGCAGGGGCTTGGTCGGAACTGTTGCTGAAAGAAAGTGTACAGCAATTTAACCGTGTTGTAGTCATTAGAGGCCTCATTTTTGAATAGTATTTGAAGTAGCCCTAAATTCTTGTTTACTAAGAACAAAGAACAACGAACCATGTTTCATACCACCAGATGAACTGACCCTTAGCAAATAGCCGATCAGGAGCTCACGAGCCAATTCCTAACTTACCAAACTATATATGGTAGAAGTCCGAGACAAAGGGTACCGTGGCTGATAGAAATATATCATACATGTTAGAAGATCAACCAATCGTGTACTCTGCTTTGTTTGAATTTCCCGCTT
>PVKS010010346.1:0-60526 GCA_004027875.1 Aplodontia rufa | reverse complement strand
AGTTACTATTAATCAACATTAAGGAGAAATATTAACAATTATGGCCATATGTGTACAGGACAAGGAAATGAATACAAAGATCAATTTTCACTTTCATCAACACATTTCCAAAAGTAAGAAATTAACAGAAATAAAAAATATATCATCATTATGATGACAAAGCCAAAACTAAGTATTCACTCTGTTTAAAATGCAGATGTTTAAAAATGTCATTTCATACATTTTAACTTTATGATGTTTCATTTTATTTTTGTTTTACTTTGTTTGATGGTACTGGAGCTTGAACTGGGGGCCCTATGTAGTTTAGGCAGGCATACTACCACTGAATTTCATCTCCAGCGCTGTTTTTTATTTTTTGTGGATGTTCAATGAAATAAAAGATTCGCTCTGCAAAAAAAAAAAAAAAAAATCTGCAAATTACTTCAGAATAAAAGATAGATAATAAAGACAAAAATTCCAGTGATTCCAAACCTGGTTTTAAAAACCAAACAAACAAATAAAAAACTTCCAGGTAAAAACTTTTTCTGAGGGGCTGGAGCAGTGGCTCAGCAGTTAAGGTGCTTGCTTGACATGCATAAGGACCCCTGTTCAAACCCCAGCACCATATATACAACTAAGTGTTGGAACAACGAAGGTCAGATGAAAAACTAAAGTTGTTTCTTTCTTTCTCCCTCTCTCTGTCTCTCACTGTCCCTATCTCTTTAAAAAAAAAATTTCTGAGAGTTTTTTAAGTATTGTGTATCAAATACTATCATCTAATAATGAGGATATTTTACATTAAAATGCACATTTTCAGCTCTGTAACTATTTTGCTCATTTTTCAATATCTAGGCAGAGTAGCCTTCATTCCTTTATCTCAAGAATTGGCTGAAAATCACCTGCCAGGCAGAAATACATTTGCTTTCCAGGATACTGTGGACTCCATCTGGCTTGTCATTTAGCTACTGAAGTGACCTCTGTAGGCATTTGACTTTGGGAATCCAGTTTCGAATTGAGAATAAATGCAAGGTTAGATTTATGTTTCTTAATTTTAAAGCTATAGGGATTCTATAATTGCAAAACCCTTGTAAACTATAGAACTTTACCAATGGGTGAAGATTCAAGCCAGATAGAAAATTAGGCAGTGTTAATTTGAGTCCAGAGATTCTAAATTCAGTGCCGTTCAACTTCCACTTTCTTGTTTCAGGGCAATAATCTGGCAATTATGAGTATATGACAAAAATTTAGTGTTTGGATAAGGAATCAGCTGAGATATGTGGGCATTGGTTGCAGATATATCATGTAGTTAAAGTGGTACATCATTACTTAAAGGCAAGAAGCAAAGCTTGTGAAAGAATGCAACTTCCAAATCAGTTAAGAGCTTTTATTTTTGTGCTGTGTTAGGTAAAATCAAAATCTAATATCATAGGACTGCAGAGCCTCCCAGTTACACTTACCCAGGGGGATGAACTCTCACAGGCTTACTCAGATCAGAAGAGTCGACTTAGCAAAACCAGAAGGTTAAAGGTCATATATCTTCTCTTATAGGCAGAAACTAGAAAGGAAAAAGGGAAACAAAGTTTGGAGCATATCTCCTAAAAATCAAAGGGAAATCAGTGAAGGAAAAAGACCTAGTGGTGGGAGGCAGGAAGGGAGCAGTGGAAATTCAGAGGAGGGTTATTGGCCAAATTATATTGTTTTATTATGTGCATGTATGAATATGTAACCACAAATCCCATCAATATGTACAACTATAATGCTCCAGTGAAAACTATGGGGGAAAAAAGAAGAATAGACTTATTCACTTACATTCTATATGAGTTTTGAGTAAGAGTAGATCTGGGGGAGAGGGAAACAGTCTCAGGTAGAATTGAAAGATATCAGCATACAGTTAAATATTTTTGAGTTGTCCATGAACACTTTTGTAGTGAAGCAAAGAAAGCAAACTGGACTGATTTAGCTTCACCACCCACTGTGATCAAAAATATATGTTGCTTCACTTCTACTGCTGATCTGACCTTGTAGCAGTTGTGGACTGATGTTTGCAATTCAAGAAGTCTCTCAAAATCAAGAATTATGACTTTTTACCTTTTAAGGAGCATTAGAATACAGGATGCCCAATTAAATATGATTTTCAGGTAACAGCTAATTATTTTTAAACTTGTCCATGCAATATTTGGGATATACTTATTCTAAAAAATGATTTATTGCTAAGCATGATGGCACATGCCTGAAACCCAAGCACCGTGGGCGGATGAGACAGTAGGCTTGCAGTTTGAGGCCAGTCTTGGTAACTTAAACCCTGTCTCAAAAAATAAAAAGTGTTGGGGATGTAACTCAGTGGTAAAATGCCCATGGGTTTAATTCTCAGTACCAAAATAAATAAACAAACAATAATAATAAATGATTCATTATTAACCTGAAATTTAAACTTGGGTGTCGTAGTCTGTATTTTAGTTTATTACCTTTTTGCTTTTTATTATTTTGCTAAATATTACTTAGAGATGAGTGTCAAATATAGTTCTGCCATAGAAGAGGTGCTCAATAAACACCATTTGAGTATTGAATGATATTGTCTATCATTTCACCTAGTGATTTAATATCATGGCTCCAGTAACTTTGGGGTATCACAGACTCTAGTTTAATTCTAAATCCAAATTTTAACACCAATAATAATAATTAAAAGCAAAAAACAATAGATCATCTGTAGTTTTACATTGCTCTATGGTTTTCAAAGGTCAGAGGCAGTACTTGTGCTTTTAAAAATAAACTGAGTAATTACACAATTAAACTGTGACTGCAAATGAAAGGAGCATTCAGAGTGAGGAATGCTTAGCTAGCTCAAAGAAACAGCTTCTTGCTTGTATAAGGCACTATATTTCTGGTTCATACATTATCTTTCATATTTTTAAATCGGATCATTCTTTTTCGAACATGACTATGGCAGATTCAAAAGAAGAGAAAAATAACAATTTAGAATGCTACTGGCTGAAGATGAATAGCATTTATTTTCTATTCCACCCCATTTCTCATGCCTTGCATTCTTCCAACTGCTTATTAAGACAAAGGGCAAAATTATATCCTTGAGCAGTCTAGTACCCTTTCCCAATCTGGGATGTGACAGACTCCACATTTGAAGTATGCTTTTTTTGTGATTTTTATATAGCATAATAGACTAATCAAGTACAAGTTGAGCAAACGATAGGGAAGAATTACTTCACACTCCTGCTGATGCTGTTGGAAAGTGTACAAATGATCTTGGAGTGCTTCTTTAAGTTTTACCCTTTAGAATAGCACACAGAAGGCAACCTAGCAAGTATTACAATTCACAATGACTTCTACTTGTTAAACAATACATACATACATCTATATGTATGTATCATATATATTATGTATCATATATATATGATTTTTATTTTTGCTTAGCTTGGTTTTTTTTAGTTTTTTTTTAATTAGAAGTATACAGAAATACAGTAGTTGAAGGGGAAACATTATCAAAACATTAGCAATCAATGGATATAAACTTTGTTATCCAGGGGTAATGCCAAAACATGGATGACCACCTTGGGTTTCACCTGTTGCAGTTTCCCCCAGAAGAACTCATGCGTTCCCCCTCCCCCTCCCTACACCTCCTAGGATACTTAGCTTGGTTTTTAAATTGCTCTCTATTAGGGCTGGAGCGTTGGCTCAGCAGTTATGGCGCTTGCCTTGCATGAGCAAGTGCTCAAGTTCAAACCCCAGCACCATGTACACAGCGAAGTCTCGGAGCAAGGAAGGCCACATGAAAAACTAAATAAAATCATTTCTTGCTTTCTCTCTCTCACTGTCCCTATCTCTTAAAAAAAATCACTCTCTATTGACCTGAAACTAAGACATTAAGCAGCAGGAAAGGTAACGAGGTTGAATTTTTTGTTCAAGGAAATGTACTGCTTTCATAGGCTTTCAGTGTCTCTACTAACCAAGTACTATAGGATGCTTATAAGAGAAAATATTTACATATTAAAGTGGCAAAAAGGTGGCTTTTCCTCACTATAACAAAATAACTGAAATAAGCTACTGATGAAGAAAAGAGGTTTATTTAGCTCACATTTATGGGGGCATTTCAAAGTCCAAACAGCATAGTGCAGGCTCTGTGGCAAGGGCTGTGCCTGGGCTGATTGACCTCATAAAATCAATTAGCAGTGGGGGAAGTGCACATGGAACTAGTGGAAAAAGTTACATCTCAAACCAAGAGCAGGAGAAAATATGGGAAGGGTCACACTTGCTCATTTTGAAACAGCACTCTCAAGGACTCAAGTGCTCTCCCAGGCATAGTTTCATGCCTCCATTCACCTAAGACCTCCCATTAGGATCAACCTCTTAAAGGTTCCACCACTTCCCAAAAGCCTCCTTTTAGGGGCCAAGCCCTTAACCACAGAGAACCTTTGAGGGGACACTCAGGCCACACCAAAATTATAATGGTGCCAAAGTATATACAACAGACAAAACTAACCAAATAACACTCCAGAGATATGGATTTGATCAAAGACTAACATTTCCTTTCACCACTGCAGAAGAATTTGCCCCAAATCCAGAAAATTACATGAGCTGAAGATAGTTTACAGTAAACTATAATAATCTGTGACAATTTTATGACAATGTCATATCTATCATGCTCTGTAGTGTATCATACAAGGATCAAATATTTATTCTCCACTCATGAATGGTTCTCTAAAAACTGCTCTTTTATTCAATAGGTCACAAATCTCAAAAGTATCCCTCGATACTTTTACATTTACATTTGAGAGTTACATGTATATATTTATAATGTATTCCACTTGTATGTAAAAATGTGTTACATATACATTGTGCATTGTGCTGTCAGCTTTCTATCACTGTGATAAAAAGCCTGAGAAAATCAATTTAGAGGCAAAAAAGTTTATTCTGGCTCACAGCTTCAGAGAGACTGTAGTCCACAATGAGCTGGCTGCTCTTAGACTTGTGACTGGGAAGAAAATCACCGCAGGAGTATGTAGTGGAGCAAAGATACTCAGGGCAGCTGGCAAACAGGGAAAAAGAGAGAGGGAGTGGGGTAAGGTCCCAAAATACTCTTCAAGTTCAGACCCCAATGACCTGCTTGCTCTAAGTAGGCCCCACCTCCAAAGTTACACCTCCTCCTGGTGGTGCCACAGACACAGTGACCAAGCCTTTAGCACATGACCTTTGGGGATATTTCAGATCCAAATACAATACCAACTACGTAAATTCAGGAATCTATAGAATGCTTTATCCCTCTTTCCAATATCTGTGTAAACCTTTCCTAGTTGTCCTCCCTGGAGTGAAGTAAAGCCATGTGAATAAGGTAATGGAGCCAAATCCTAAACAGCAATGCCTTGGGAGCAGAACCAAGTGCTTCTGTCTAAAGGTCCGGAGCATCTTTTACCTGCATCATCATCAGATAGAACTCTGCTGCCATTCAACAGACACCATGATGGAGGTTTAGGATGAGCACCCCCAGCATTGTACAGCCAAGAAAGCGCTCAGGAGACTAATGAGCCCAGGTCACACATTCAACTTCCATGTGATCTTTGAATTTCTGACTCTGCTGTGGGTCCCTGGGATTAAAGCAAATGCCATTAGATTGGATTCCTTTAGTTTATTAGAATTTGTGCACTTCCTTTTTCTAGCCCTATAAAAAATACAATTTAGCAAAAAAGATACAGAAGCTTCATTGTGCAGTAATTTGGAGATTTGTCAGCATTAATGTTTTAATCCCTTCTTTGCCCCACTCTTACACAGGTTGATCATTTGAATGTAAATGTTTACCTTTAATTTGACTTGATAAAATGAGATCAGAAACTCTTGTATTTCTTTATTTAGAAAGTGGAGATGGGTTTAATTTCCCAGTCTTTTTTCCCGCTACAGTTAAAATATGTTGGTGGGTAGAAGCATCTGCATTACACATTCTAGTTCTTAAATAGATAAAATTGGAATTCTTGTAACATATTCCCATTGACATTTTTCTTCCCATACCCTTCTAGTTTTCCCTATGGCACTTGTTTGTATATCATTCCAAAACAGCTGTAAACCAGGCCAGGGAGAAGTCAGGGTGCCAAAGACCAGCATCTGAGGTTGTGGGATCACAGTCACCCAGTTTGAAGGCTACACCAGAGAGAATTGCTTCCAGTTCTAACTTCCCTGCATTCACAATTTTCATTTGCAAAGGGAAGAACGGAAAGGCACAGAGGTTTTGATTGCTCTAGCATATAGCAGAATTTCATTATGAAGTAGACAGGAAAATAACAGATGGTACATTGAACGTAAATGTATGAAAATACCCTTGTAGCTGAAATAGAAGACTGGCACTCCCAAGGCAGTGAAGCAAAAACAGAGACTCCCCACTGTCTCTCAGCTTTCCTCTTTTTTTTAAAGAGAGAAGGACAGTGAGAAAGACAATCAATTTTTATTGAGTTTTTCACATGGCTTTCATTGCTGTGACACTTAGTTGTGTATGTGGGTGCTGGGGTTTGAACCTGTGTACTTGTGCATGCTGGGCAAGCGCCATAACTGCCAAGCCACTGCTCCAGCCCTAGCTTCTCTAATTTTTATCTCACTTCTCAATCACAGGCTATGCCTGAGGCTCTGTTATCTTAGCTACTCTCACCTTATTGCCCCTAAATTGTGGTCCTCAATAAGGTCCATGCCTCTGGTCTCTTTGCCCTCCCCCTGTCTTATCTCTGCTCACAGCGCTTCCTTGGGCTCCTTCCTTTTCATCTTGGCTGTGTTTTAGGTCCTTTGAAGGCTCCTTCTTCCCTGACTCTCATGCCTCTGGGTCAGTCTGGTAGAATGACTCCAATCCTGTTCTGAGCCCTTGCCATGCTGCATGACTTGGGCTTCCTTTCTCTTTTCTACTGTTTATATGTAATCAAGCAGAACTCACCGCCCCAGCCAACACCAGCACCACAAATTCACAGTTTTGCCTTTGGAAGCCCTTCTGGGTGTTGTTTACATTTTTAAAATCTTCCAGATCTTTCCATTCAGCCTCACTATAATTTGCATTTCCCCTATTAAAATCAGCTGAAAATACGGTCAGCATTTAATATGCATTTGACATAATGATTTCATTCTGACAGGGACCCAAAGTAATTATCAGGGAAGAAGTATGAAGTATTACATCCTTTTTTCTCCCACAATTTTTATTGGTGCATTATGGTAGTACACAATGATGGGTTTGTTGTTACAAACCATACATGCACACAATATAACAATATAATTTAGCCAATATCCATCCCCAGCACTTCCCCTCTCCCTCCCACTCCATGGTCCCTTTTTCCTACTGATCACTTTTGTTTTTTTTTTTTTCTTTAAGTTTTTATTGATTGCATGGAATCTAGTATCTTAGATGTTCAAGATACATTTTTTTATCTCCCCAACCCCCTTTTCCCTCTCATCCTTCTTGCCTCTCTCCTTCTCTATCCTCTACTAAACTTCCTTTAGTTCATCTATTAATTTGTATTTCAGTGGTTCTTTATGCGATCTTATCCTTCCCTCCCCCATTCCTTTTACTCTAGCTTCCACATATGAAAGTCAACCTTTGAATTTCTAAGTTTGGCAAATTTCACTTAGCATCATATTCTCCATTTCCATTCATTTACCAGCAAATGCCATGATTATGTTCTTTCTAAAATCTGACTAGAGTTCCATGACATGTATATACCACAATTTCTTCATCCATCCATCTGGACTTCTGGGTTGATTCCATAATTCAGCTATTGTGAATTGTGCTATTATTAACATTGATGTGGCTATGTCACTATAATATGCTGATTTTAAAATTTGGAAAAGTATCTAAGAATGGTATTGCTGGGTCATATGGTGGCTCCATCGCTAATTTTTGGCATATTCTCTATACTGCTTTCCAGAGTGGTTGTACTAGTATATAGACCCCCAACAATGTGCAAGTGTTTTTATCTTCCCACAACATGCCATCCTGATTGGTGTGAGATTAAATAAATCTTAAGGTAGTTTTGTGTGCATTTCCCTGATTGCTAGATATATTGGACATTTATTCATATATTTATTGACTTTTTGTGTTTGAGAATTTTGTTTAGTTTTTTCACCCATTTATTGATTCAGTTAGTTTGGGGTGTTAAGTTTTTAAGTTCTTTGTATATTATGGATATTAGTCCTATCAGAGGGGTAACTGGACAAAATTTTTCTCCCATTCTGTAGGCTTTCTCTTAAAGTCTTTATAAATTAAGGAGTTGAGTTGTTCTACAATCATAAATGTATATAAAGTAACAATATGATATGTACTTTCTCTTAAACCATAGTTACTCCCACATTCCCCATGACCCAGTCTAGATTCTTCTATATTATGCACCTATAAGAGATATAAATATATGTGTATACATATATATATATATGATTATGAATGCTTCAGACTTAAATGATTGCATATTATTTGACTTCTCTAGGCAGAGGAGAGGGAGATAAAGAGGATGCTACATTGTTTATTATCTCCCCAGACCCCTCCCTATCCTCTCACCCTCTCCCATCACCCTGTCTCTTCCCTCCCTCCCAGCATTGGTCTGTGGATCCATAGATATGTGTTGCTGTGCTTTTGGTGTGTCTAATATTTACATGTGTTTGACTGCCTTTCACTCAAGCCTGGGTTTAGCTCTAGCCTACCCTCCACAAATGAGGGAAAATATTCAACCCTTGACTCTCTGTGTTTGACTAACTTCACTCAGCATGACTTCTTCCACTGCCATCCTTTTACCTTCAAAGACTGCAATATCATTGTTTCTAAAAGCTGAGTAGAACTCCATTGTATGTATACACCAGAGTTTTTAGATCTGTTCATCCAGTGGTGGGCATCTGGGTTGATTCCATAATTTAGCTATTGTAAATTGAGCTGCTATGAACATAGATTTTACTGAGTCACTGTAATGTGCTGATTCTAACTCCTCTGGGAAAATACCCGGGAGGAGGATAGCTGGGTCATATGGTGGATCCAACCCTAATTTTTTGAGGGGTCTCCACACTGCTTTCTACAGTGGCTATACCAGTCTGCAGTTCCACCAACAGTGTGCCACTGTTCCTATCTCCTCAAAACCCCTCCAAAATTTGTCACTCTTTGAATTCTTCATCTTTACCACTCTGACTAGAGTGAGGTGAAATCTTAATGTGGTTTCGATTTGCATTTCTCTGATTATCAGTGATTTAGAACACTTTCTCATATATTCACTGGCTTGCTCAATGTCCTCTGTTTATGAGAAGTTTCTGTTTAGCTATCTGGCCCATTTATTGATTAGATTGTTTGTGAGTTTGATATTAAGGTTTCTGAGTTCTTTTAAAATTTTGAATATTAGTCCCCTATCAGAGGGATCACAAGCCATGATTATCTCCCATTCTGTAGGTTCTCTCTTGAAAGTTTTGACCATTTCCTTGGCTGAGCAAAAGCTTTTTTTTTTTTTATTAGAAGTATATAGAAATACAGTTGAGGGGGAAACATTATCAAAACATTAGCAATCAATGGATATAAACTTTGTTATCCAGGGGAAAAGCCAAAACATGGATAACCACCTTGGGTTTTACCTGTTGAGCAAAAGCTTTTTAATTTAATGCATCCCACTCATTAATTCTTGACTTTAATTCTTTCACTTTGGGAGTCTTATTGAAAAAGTCCTAGCCAGCTCCCACATGCTGGAGTGTTGGTCCTAATTTTTCTTCTAGCAATTGTATGGTAGCTGGTTTAATTCCTAATCCCTTGATCTATTTTGATTTTTGTGTAAGGTGAGAGGATCTAATTTCAATTTTCTGCAAGTGTCTGTCCAGTTTGTCTAGCATCATTTGTTGCATTGGTTATTATTTCTCTGTTATATTTTGACCCCCTTTATCAAAGATCAGATATTTAAAGAATTATGGGTTTGTCTCAGAGTCTTCTATTCCATTGGTCTCCATTCCTATTTTGATACCAGTACTGTGGTGTTGTTACTACAGCTCTATAATATAGTTTTAGATCTGGTATTATGAATCCACCTGTTTCATCTTTCTTGCTTAATAATATTTTGGCTATTCTGAATTTCTTGTTGTTCCAAATGAATTTGAGAATTGTTTTTTCTGTATCTGTAAAGAATGACATTCGTATCTTGATGGGTATTGCATTGAATCTATATAGTGCTTTTGTCTGAATGGTCATTCTATTACTTCTGCCTAACCAAGAACATGAACATCTACCTTCTCAGGTCTTCAATTTCGTTCAATGTTCAATAATTTTCATGGTAGAGGTCTTTTACTTCCCTTGTTAATTTCCAAGTATTTTATTCTTTTTGAGGATATTGTGAATGAGACTTATTTCCTAATTTCCTTCTGCCCTAAAGCATATAGGAAAGCTATTGATTTATGGCTGTTGATCTTATAGGCTGCCACTGTGCTACCATTGCTTATAAACTCAAGTACTTTTTTGGTGGAGTTTTTTCGATCTTCCAGATACAGGATCATTTCATTAGCAGAAAGATATAGTTTGACTTCTACTCTTCCTATTCTTGTCCCTTTGATTTCCTTCTCTTGCCTGATTGCTCCAGCTAGGGTCTCAAGGACTATATTGAATAAAAGTGGTAAAAGTGAGAAGCCTTGTCTTGTTCCCAAGTTTAGTGGAAATGCTTTCAACTTTTCTCCATTTAGTATTACACTAGCTGAGGGTTTGGCATCTATGGCCTTTACAAAGTTAAGATCCTTTGATCCCTATTTTCTCTAGAGTTTTGAGCATCTATGGGTGCTGGATTTAATTGAAGGCCTTTTCTGCATCAATTGAGATGATCATATGGTTTTTGTCCTTAATTCTGTTTATGTGGTGAATCACATTTATTGATTTGTATATGTTTAACCAATTTTGTATCCCTGGAATGAAGTCTACTTGATCATAATTAATTTCTTAATGTGTTTTTGAATGTGGTTCGCTAGAACTTTCTTAAGGACTTTCGTGTTGATGCTCAACAGAGATATTTCCTGTAGTTTTCTTTTTATGTGCCTTTGTTGGGTTTTGGCATTAGGGTTATGGCTGCCTCATAGAAAGTGTTTGGGAGAGTTCCCTCTTTTTCAATTTATTAGAATAGCTTAATAAGGAGGGGTGTTATCTCCTCCTCATAAGTGTGGTAAAATTCAGTGGGAATCCATCAGGTCCTGGACTTTTCTTTCTTGTAAGGCTTTAAATTGCTAAATGGATTTCAGTGCATATTATTAGGCTGTTTAAATTTTTAATTTCATCCTGCATCAATTTGGAGATGTGTTTATGTTCTAGAAATGTGTCCATGTCTTCCACATTCTCTAATTTAGAGAATAGTTTTTCAAAATATATTCTGATAATCTGATTTGATTTCCATGGGGTCAGTGGTAATCACTCCCTCTTTGTTGGTGATTTTGTTGATTTCCTCCAAATTCCTCCTTCTTTTAGTGAGATTAGGGGTCTCTCAATTTTATTTTTTTGAAGAACCACCTCTTTGTTTCATTGATTATTTTTATTTTTGTTCTCATTTTCATTAATTTCAGATCTGATCTTAATTATTTACTGTTTTCTGTTTCTCTTTGTGATTACATTGTTCTTTATTTTGTAGGGATTAGATGGTGCATAGCTTATTTATTTGAGATCTCTTCTGGTTTTTAATGTATGTACTCAGTGCTATAAATTTCCCCCTTCAAAATGCTTTCATGGTGTCCCAAAGGTTTCAATGTTATGTGTTCATTCTCGTTCTCTTCCAAAAATTTGATTTCTGCTCTCATTGATCCATTCTTCACTTAATAGGGTATTATTCAATCTCCTTGTATATGTAAGTTGTTTATGATTTTTTGCTATAAATTGCTAGGGTCACAGCATCACGATCTGATAGGATACATGAAATAATATCTACTTCTTATATTTGCTGAGATTTCCTTTGTGAACTAGAATATGATCTATTTTGAAGAAGGATCCATACACTGCTGCACAGAAGGTACATTCAGCCAATATGTGATGGAATATTCTAAAGATGTCTGTTAAGTCCATTTGATTTGCAGAATTGTTTAGGTTGGGTTTTTTTTTTTTTTTGCTTTGATGATCTATTATTGATAGAGGAATATTAAAGTCTCCCAGTATTATTGTGTTGAGATTCACAAGTGGTTTTATGTCCTGGAGTAATTTATTCACATAGTTGAGAGCATTAGTGTTCATAGAGTATATATATTTACTATGGTTATATTTTTGTTATATTGTTCCCTTCACTTGGATGTAACAGTCTTCTTTAATCTCTTCTGATTAATTTGTTTGAAATCTACTTTGCCTAATATAAGTATTGTAACTCCAGCTTGCTTTCTTGGGCCATACACCTGGTAGATTTTTTTTCCTCATCCTTTCACCTTCAGTTTGTGTATGTCATTGGCTGTAAGTTGGATCTCCCAAAAGCAGCATATTGTTGGATTTTGGGTTTTGATCTAATCTGCTTATCTGTGTCTTTTGATTGCTACCTTGAGACCATTCACATTCAGTGTTAGGTTAGTTATATGGTTGTGGTTCATAGCCATTGTGTTTTATTAGTTAGTTGTGTGCTTTCTTGGTTGTCTTTTGACAGCATATTGTCAAATAGTTAGTTGTGCGCTTTCTTGGTTGTCTTTTGACAGTTTATATTGAATTTCCTCTGTTTTTGGATTTTGAGGGGTGTTTGCTTGTTATTCTATCTGGAGTTTATACTTAAGGATTTTTGTAAAGCTGGCTTTCTGTTCATGAATGCTTCAAGTTTCATCTTATCATGAAATGTTCTTATTTCCCCCTCAAATTTGAAGCTGAGTTTTGCTGGCTATATATAGCATTCTTGGCTGCAGGTTGTGGTCATTCAGACATTAAAAGATCTCCTTCCATGATCTTCTTGCCTATAGGATGTGAGCTAAAAAGTCAGAGGTGATCCTTATTGGTTTGCCTTTGAATGTGATTTGACATTTCTCTTTTGCAGCTTTTAATGTTCTTTCCTTGATTTCTCTGTTATATACTTTGCACATATTGTGTCTTGATGAACTTCTGTTTTGAATAGGCCTATTGGGTGTCCTATATGTTTCCTGAATGACATAACTGATTCTATTTTAATATGAGGAAATTTTTTTCATTGAGAATTTTCTTTATATCATTCATTTACATTTCAAATTCTTTTCATATCCCAATTACTTTTTTTCTGATTTTATCCCAGACATTTTGAAAATTCTGCTTATGCTCCATGAGGTTTTGTCATCCCTGTGCTCAAGTTTACTCAGCCTATCCTCATTGTCAGATGTTCTTTCTTCAAGAGATGAGGTTCTCTTTTCTATAGAAGTCAGCGTATTATTAAATTTTTCCATCATTCCTCTAATGTGATTGGCTTAAGATTTCAGTTCTGTTACTTCCTTTTTCAATATGTCTATTTCTTTGATAATAGAAGTTTTCATCTGTTGAGTTTTCTCACTTAGTTCCTTCATTATATCTTTAGTTCATTGCTCCTTTTAGGAATCATATCATTGATAATTTTTTCTAGGTTTTCATCCTACTCCCTATCCATGGACTCCTTGTTAATGAAGTTGTGGATTTTGATGAACCTTTTCTAGTTTTATTCCTCCTATATGAAGAGCTGCTTCTGGATCTGGATCTCTGAATTTAGATTTCCTGCAGGGAAGCAAGGGAAGTCTCCAGGTGGTTCTTCTTTGCAAGTCAAAGTTTCAGGTCATACTATACCCCTTTATGCCCACCTTCTTCCAAAAAGCTGCTTCTTCCTGGATCCTTGATTTGTTGAATCTTTTGGATCTAGGCTCAATGGCACTGATCTGGAACCTGTTGGTGCTGCCTTGCCTACCACTGGATAATTGAAGTGCAGCAGCAGAGGTGCATCATTAGTTCCTAGAGTCCCAGAGGCACAAGGTGTACCTTAATAGGCCCGCCTATGTGCTACAATGGAACCTAAGGTAATTGATAGTGGATACAGGCTTAACTTATCTGGGCCTTTGGGTATACAATGCGGCTGGATTGCTATGGGCAGGGGTCCTTGGTGGTACCTTGGGTACCTGCCAGGCCCAAGACCAAAGGCCTAGGCCAGCACATTGGCTGGATATGGGCTGTTCCAAGTTGAGATCCTTCATGAGGATATCCTGGGCACCTGCCAGACCAGGACTAGAAGATGCCTGGGCCAGTGTATTGTGTGGGCAGGGGCTGCTCTGGGAGGGGTTCTTCCTCAGGACTGTCCTGGGTACATACCAGAGCTAGACAAGGTGGTCTCTTAATGTCTTAATTGTTCCCTTATGTGTGCATAAGATTTTTCATATAATTGTCTCACGTGATTCTTGGCTTTATTTCTTGCATTTTGGGGGTCTTGTTAAGAAAGTCAGTGCCTGAAGAGCACCACATTTTAGCTCATTTGAACACTTCTCCTTCCTTCAAATAGTAACATAACTCCCTAGGCACTAAAAATCCCTAGCTTCCATTGGATTGGGTCTTTGCTGCTCTGCCAATAAAACTGTGGAATGGGCATTGTATTAGAGTTTTCCAGATAAACAGCACAAATAGGTTGTGTGTGTGTGTGTGTGTGTGTGTGTGTGAGTGAGAGAGACAGAGAGACAGAGAGAGAGGGGGCAGAGAGAAAGAGAGAGACTGAGAACGAGAGAGAAAGAGGGAGATGGAGAGATTTCAAGTGATTAGCTTATATAATCAGGAGTTTATGGGGGCTGGCAATCTCAATCTATAGAGCACAAAACTCAGTTAAGAGCTGATGTTACTTGGAAATTGGCAGGCTGGAAACTCATTAAGGTCATTTGAGGAGAATTCCTTCATTTTCTTTGGAAATCCTCAGTGTTTGCTCTTATGGCCTTGAACAGATTAGATGAGGACCACCCACACTATGAGGTATAATATGCTTATAAGTCAACTGATTGTAATTGTTAATCTCATCTACAAACTATCCTTACAGCAACATCTGTACTTCTGTTTGATTAAACACCTAGTCACCACAGCCAAGTTGACACATAACATTTAATTTTACAGTGGAGTTTCCCAATCTGTCAGAGAGAAAGGAGGGTAAATTGAATGGAAAGAATGTTTTCAGAAATAAAGCTGTCAACCTTCTACACCTTTGGGTTCTACTTCCTAAGCTTTTATCAACTGAAATATGAAAGGGTTCCCCCACTATGGTTGGCTGAAAAATGACTGCACCACCATTATGTCCACCTCTTAATCCCTAGAACCTGTGAACATTGCCCTATATTAAAAACAGCCCCTGCAAATGTGACTGATTTAAGAATCTTGAGGCAGGAAGAGTATCTTAGAGCATCCAGATAGGCCAATGGCACAGCAGTCCTTTAAGAGGGAGAAAAAAGGCATCAGAGATGTGAAGATAGAGGCAGAAGTACAGCAATGCACTTTGAAGAGGGAATTCCCTTGCTGGCAAGGCATATGGGCAGCCACTGGAAGCTGAAAAAGTTAAAGAAATAGATTCTATCCTCAGACATTAAAAAAAAAAAAAACTAGTTCTACCAGTACCTTGACAGTATAGTAAAAATGATTTTGTAATCTGTCCTCCATGAGTGGAAGAAAATATACGTATGTGGTTTTATACCATTGCATTTCTGGCAATTTGTTATAATGGCAAACAGAAATGTACACCGTTGCTTGATACCATCTATTCATTTACACAACAGATTAAGCACTTTTCTTGGTTTCGGGGGATATCATACTAAGTAAAAACAGATTAAAAACAAAACAAATAGAAAAATCTCTCTGATCTGTTGAGATTATATTCTATTAGGGAAGTGTGGGGAATGATAATAAGTCACAGAAAAAGTAATTTAGTGATAATTTATAAGGAAATAATGCAAAGAAGAGAGGTAGTAAATATCATGTTAGAAAATGTAAGTTGAATCTTTAGATTGGGAGGATAGGAAAGGACTCACTAAAAAATGTGACATTGGAATAAACATCAAAGGAAGTAGGAAGTGGAGCCTCCAATTTATCCTGAGGTAGAGTAATACAGTCTGAAAAAAACAATAGCAAGTGTAAAGCCCACAGGGAGCAGCATGTCTGGCCTGTTAAATGAAAGAAGATGACCAGTGTGACTGAAGTACAGGAAGCTAAGGAAGAGTGGTGAACGATAAAGTCAGAGAAATAAAGAGGCTTGCATATCATGTCCACCCTGTAAATTACAGTGGGAACTGAAATCTCACTGGGAACCACTTGCATGGTTCTGTACAGAGGACAGATGCAATTCAGACTATTACACAGAACATTCTAGTACTTTTTAGGATATGGTTTGTAAGGGGAAAAGGGTAATAGTAGAAAGACCAATAGGAAAGTTTAAAAAAAGGGTGGGGGACCAAAAAATGATGCCTTAACCAGGATAGCAGAACTGAAGGAAGTGGAAATTGACTTTATGAATATTCATGTAAATTAAATAGAACTGCCATGATTTTATTTGTGGAATGTGAGAGATGTCCATGATTTTGGCCTGGGCAAAATGGTAGGATGGAGCTCTACAGTTTAGATGCAGAGTGAGTTTGTTTGGGGAGAGGTGCCAAATACCAGGCATTCTCATTGAAATATATTTTGAGCATTCCAGTAGAACTGATGAGTAGGTAATTGGATATACAATTTTAAACTTCAGAAAAATTGAACAAACCAGAGATTTAAATTTAACATCATAAAAAATAGACAGTATTTGATGCCAAGAGTGAGTATAAATAGAAATGAGAAGAAATTCAAGAATGGATTCCTGGAACTCTGATATGTCAAAGCGGAAAAATGAAGAATCTGCAGAAAGAATGAGACCAGCTAGAGATGCAGAAAGAAAAGTACGTGTATGTTTTTCTGAATCCAAGGATCTTCTTCATGAAGAGTCACCATATCCAACATTCACTGATTACCCTTGCAAAATGAGGCCTAACCATCAGCTATGGTTTCAGCAACCTGGAAGGCACAGGCAAAAATGGCTATCTAGCAAAAGCTTAAATGAACCTCACACTTAATGGCAAAACTTTAGAAGCACGTCCCTGAACTCTGAGGACAAGACAAATATACCCTCTTCCCTGTTTTTTCAGAAGTGTACCCAAAGTTCTGAACAATACAATAAGAAAGAAGTGATGAAGTATGAGAATTGAAAGGAAAGTGATAAAAGGTGTACCTCACAGTATAGATGATATCTCTATATAAAATGGGAGATAATCAATAAGAAAAAAAACATTTAGGAATCAATAAGATATTTAAATTTTTTGTGAGGTTCAATTTTAGAATACTTAAACCATACTACTCTGCCCTACTAAATACAACAATATTGTGTTAGCTTTTCATCTCTTTGATCCAAATTCCTGTCTCAAACAATTTGTAGGAGGAAAACCATGTAGTTTGAAAGGTTTCAATCCATGGTCAGCTGGCTCCATTGTTCTGGGCCTGAGATGAAACGTAACATGAGAGCAGAAGAGTGTGGTAGAACAAAGCCACTCAGCACATGGCAACCAGAAGCAGGGAGAGATACGGGCCAGGGACATGATATAGTCCCCAAGGCCATGCCCCCAGTGACCTACTTCCTTCTGCCACCTACCTACAGTATTGTCTTCATCCTAGTAGTCCATGCAAAGTATTAATCCATCAGATTAATAAACTGATCAAGTTACAGCACTCGTGATCCAATCACTGTCCAAAAGTTCCCCTACTCATTGTTGCATTGGGGACCAAGTCTCAAATACATGAGTTTTGGGTGACATTTTGTATCAAAACCATAACACATGCTGTTCTATTAGCTACCTCTAACAAGTTATGTGCTGGTATTTACACATGGAGGTAAGAAGAAAGGAAAATAAAGAGAAAGACCTGATATACTTACCATGTCTGTTTTCAAACTTCCAAATGACCCTCTGAGAAGAGTTGCACATAACTAGCCCTTGCAAACTGGAGTTGGCACCATCACACCACCGAAAATTAATTAGAATATTGAATGGAAAAAAAAATTTGTGTTCACAGAAGCTACCGAGTCTACAAGATCTGAAAAAATAATAATAAAAGGTACAATAACATGCAAAGATCATTTTAAAAAATGTTTCAAAGAAACAATGAATAGTTGGGAGAATATACATTACTGTTAGAGAAGAATCAATATATTTGATATTGATTCATTACAAAGTATTCTATAATTTCAGGATAATTTGAATTAATCTTCCCTGGGAAACTTTAAAATTCATTTCAGAGAGGAAATAGTCAAAAAAATAGCTGAGACAATTTTGAAAAACAAGAAGATGGGGTGATTTTCACTACTAACAAACAAAATAGTGAGTAAAATGTTTGAGATTGGATCAGAATGATTAAGTAAAACAATGAAGCAGAATGAGAAGCCCCTAAACAGCACAAGTATTTTTGAAGATTTGATACAGTAAAAATCCATGTGGAAAGAGAATTCTCTGGACAAATGTTTCTGAGACAATTGCTCTATGTAAAAAGTAAATTTCAATTTTTGTAAGACAAAAATGACAGTGAATCCAGATAACACACTAAAAATGCAAAATATAAAAAGGATAATCCTTTCAAGTTCTTGAAGAGCTCTTTTTTTATTTAAAGAACTGTTTTTTTTTTTCTTCTTCTTCTTCAAGAGTGAGAGAATCAATCTGTATGTAGTTTTTCATGTGGCTTTCATTGCCTGGACACTTTGTTGTGTACATGGTACTGGGCCTTGAACCCACATTCTCATGCATGCCAGGCAAGCACCACAACCTCCGAGCCACCATTCCAGCCCCTCATAAAGAGCTCTTAAAACTAATTTTAATTAATAAACTGTCAGGTTTCCCTATAAAAATGGAAATAAGTTAAAATACTGATATTTCTTTTTAAAAAATCTGCAATTTATATTCCAGTGCTTATTTCTTCATATAGAAAGGGAAATGAGATTTTTCAAACATATTTTCCAAAGAGTGAAAATATAAATTTGAATAACCTTTCTAAATTGAAATATATCTTCAGAAATTTAAATATACTCCTTTTTGTATGAATAATTCAATGAATTTACCCCAAATAAAGCAGACAAAGTTTACAAAAAGACAAAGGAAGTCCATTAAGGTGAAGAAATGGAAAAAAGTCTTTGATATAATAACAGAAAAAGCACATTTTATGAAAATGCATACAGTATGACATCTTGTTATAAAATAAAAATACATATATTCAAATGCCTTAAAAATTCTCAACAGTAACATGCGAAAGTGATTATATCTGAGAGCTATAATTTATATTTCTGCTTCCTTCATTTTTTCAATAGGTATTGTACATATATTAGAATAAAATATTTTTTTAAAAGCAGACTTTGTGTTCTTACAAAATATATAATAAATTTTATTTTAAATTTATTTTTTATTATGTTGCTTTTCCTAAGAGCATAACAATGTAACATATGAGGAAAAAATTAGTATTACACATCATGATGTATTCAAAATCTTCCCTTTCATTTGCCAATCAACTCAGTTCCCTTGTCGAGTCTTGCATACATGCTTCCATAGACTGCACCTACCTCCCATGAATATTCTTGGTCCCTAATTCAACAGTTCTACATGAGTCTATATACCTATACATTAAAGTTTTCACACCACACCTTCATTACTTTTTATGAATCATGCTTTTTAATAAAGTTATTTACATATACATCTTATCTTCTTTGATAGACTGTAAAACACCAGAAAGTAGGATGATTATCATTTTTTTACCTCCTAGAAACAATTAGGAAAATACTTTGCATGTGTTGATATACATGACTTATTTGTCAACTATTGTTAGAATTGCATAGATTTAACTTGAGCTTGTTTGTGACTTTATAGCTTGAAAATAATTTTTAAGAAAATTACCATATATATGAACATATATGGTAATTTACAAATAGATATGTAAAGTAACTATGCAAATAATGACACTGGCTTCAATTATAACTGTTTTTGACAAGATTGCATTAAATTGATGGACAATAAATCTATAATTATTTATGATGAGAAATCTGGGATATGCGACCTTCCTGCATAGTTTTAACTATGTCATGAAAAACAAAGACATTATTTCAGAAAACATCCTTTCAGATTTTGTATTAGAGACAGACTACGACAATGGACGAAACAGGGTCTAAAGCAAAACACTACATCCTTGGTTCTGATGAAGTTTCTATTTGCAGAATAAAAATGGATTGATGTATTAAGTTAATAGTAATAGTCACCATTTACTGAGCAACTGCTGTGCTAAGCCCTCTTTGTTCACTCTTTCCAACCCCATTAAAAACCTCGTTAATAGTAATAGGAGGAACCAATCTAACTAAGTTCTATTGACTCAAACCATAATCCTCAACTGATGGATCCATTTCTTTACAGATGTATTTAAAGCAATTTAATAGTGATTTTTAGCAAGGTAGTCAAAGTTTCTGGTTATGTGTCTTGAAATTTTCATGGACCATAACACTTTTGCAGCAGAATTGTGATCAAACGATTATATTCACTGCATTTGCAAAATATAAAATGATACATAAAAAGTCCTCATGAAAACTATTCTCTTAAAATATCTTCATAGTGATGTCTGGAGGGAAATCCTCTTCATTTAGCTAATGTGCTGTTTGTAATTAACACTGCAATGTGTCTAAAAATAGAATTGCAATACTCATTTCAACAGCACGCATATAAAAAGTTCTTAACTTTTATATTTTGTCTGGATGACAACAGAATATCAAAGAAGTTTTCTTAAAAATAGTTTTGATAAAACTTGATGTATGGTCACATAGTAAGACTTTACAAGTGACTCACCCTATTGACTGTTCTGAAATACTAGTAACAGTTTAATAGTTGATTTCTGTCTAGGGTCACAAACCACCATCTACAATGCTGTGTAAAGTTGCTATTTCCTTCTTGTCTGTGCCTGAGCACGGTCAGCAAGCTTCTCGTATATAAACAATTCCATACTTTATAGTGCAGTTCCAAACTCAAAACTAACATTTCAGATACCTACCTTTAAAAAAAAAAAAGCTGCTTCTTGGGGCTGGAGCAGTGGCTTAGTGGTTATAGCAATTGCCTGGTGTGCATGAGGACCCAGATTTGAACTCCAGCACCACATACACAATGGTGTCAGAAAACAGAAATCAGATTAAAAACTAAATAAAATTGATTCTTTTTTTTTTTTAAAAAAAGCTGCTTCTTTTATCTAGTATGCTTCTTAGATGACAATGTAATGCTTTAGAATTCTCTAAGATTCACAGGGAAAGGATTATTCCAAAAAGTTGCATATCCAATATGTCATTTTGATTTCTGTATATAAAATAAGTGGGGAAATTTTCGACAAATAGAGAGGTTTAACAAAATATCATGCAGGAACCTTCTGTTTATTTTTCTTTTATTGATTTGTAATTCGAGTAATGTCCCTGGCCAGGATCGCTGTATGCCTCTTCTGATAAACTCAGAGGCAATGTGTTATGTGACAAGAGTCTAGATTTGTAAACTTAAACCCGTCTGGAGACTTTGTAGCTTCCACACTAGTGGATTGTTTTTCAGGACTACATTTTTTGATGACCTTAAAGAAGCTACACAGATATTTGCATAGATTCTCCATTCTTTGATACAGAACAGTGCTCAAGTGTAGATCTTGACTTTTATTTGAAATCATGCCTTATTGAAGGTAAAAAGCATTGACTTTTTAGATAAGAATCTTCCATGAGGATTTTTTTAAAAAGCTTGTCTTCACTAACATTTCTTGAACATAGACTAGGACATCACTTAGTGAGATTTCAGTCATGTGTGCAGGCATGATTGAACAGGGCTAACCAGCCTTTGGGGTGTTATCTTTTGTTGCTTTTAAGCCATGGACATGTAGGAACAAACATCTTAAGAACTCAGATTTTTTCTAAAGATTACAGAGCTAGAAGAGTTACTCTGAGAAACTGAAGCACTGTCTCAAACTTGTTTTCAAATTTCTTCTTAGGTCTTCAGTCCAAATTATCAGAGAAATTATGAACAGGTCTGCTTTTTCCCTCTTAAGGATTGAGACGTTGGGGCTTTTAACAAGCTTCCTGAGATATCCAAGTATGTAATGATTGTCAGATTTGAGACACAACCATGATATCAAACTTTTTTCAAATGCAATGTATATAATAAAGTGTGATACTATATCTGAACTTTTTCCTACATGGGAAATTTTTTCAAATGCAATTCTGCACGGCCTCAAGCCCTATAATGTACCCAACCACCTACAGCACTAAGGACCCTTGCAGCTGTGGGTAACAAGAAATGCAGTAATTGTTGCCATTATGATACTTGAAGATGTAAAGACAGTTACTTTAGAAGCCATAGGAAGAACCTTCTTTGCTCTGCAACTTGTGAAATTATGCATATATTTTAGTAGTTTATGCTACGCCTTCTTAAAAACCAAGTCAAGTTTACTATCAGATCTCAGATTTTCCTTTATTCATAGCTGATTATAATATCAATTTTGTAAATAAAGTGACTTCAAAACAATATTTTGCAGAGAATGTGGAACTGGTATATAATTTTCCCCAAGGCTTACATTACTTACTTAATTTGAGAGAATTTTGTGTGTGTGTGTGGGGGGGTGTTATTAGTACATTTATATGGAAAATTTCATTATTTTTCAGTATTTTTAATTCAGAAGCCACAACACATGGTCTCAATAACCCTCATGCTTCTTTATGCACATCATGACAAAATCTAGTACATCTTTTCTCATTACTCAAAAGTAATTTGTAAAAAATGAAGCACTGTTATTTTTATCTTGAGAGCCCCTTCATTTGTATATATTTTATTGGAATAAAATATTTACTTAATGGCAGAATCTTGCTGGGCACATTTTATAGGTAGGGAGAACATTACTATTCAGTTTTCCAATCACATGTGCACTAGTATCTTCCAATTTAGGCATCACTGGTAACAATCAAGTTGTCAGATTTATATAGCACATGAAAATGGAAAAGATAAAACTCAAGTCCAAAGTTGCCTTTATTCCTGAAGTTTAAATGGCAACTATTATCATTTCATATAGCCCATTATGTGTGAATTATGTCTAAGAGCATAAGGGTCTATCATGAGTTTTCATGAGCTTTTACTTTTTTCACTTTTACCTATATTTCATGTTAATCAATGGGGAAATTACCATACTACAGACTTCACAGATGCTCTGAGAATCAAGCTCTGTGAATGTTCTGTTTCAATTTTCCAACAAATACTATGTGCTTAAGTCAGTACTAGAATTTATGATTAGATGCAAGTGAAATTAAAAATCTTTATTATGTTGTTTTCAAATATAATAGTTTAGTTGTGCTTTGAATTCTATAAGAAACTTAGGTAAATAAATCCAAAATAGAAATTTTTCAAAAACATGTGGATATGAAATTTTTCTTAAACATTGCTTCTAAATAGAAAGAAACCATTTTTCATTTTATAATATATTTCTAGATAACTTTAAAGCATTTGTATCTTCCTATTTGTTGGAAAGAAAATAGTTATTCAAAATCTGCTTAAGACCTGTTGTTTCTTTAATTTCAATCATTGTCAGAGTGAAAACACAATATTTCTTCTATTTTAATTGGAAAGCCTAGTAAAATTTTGTGTGAATATTTTAATTTTAAATTTTTTCTTTCTGCATTTTTATTGGTGCATTATAGTTGTACATAAGAATTTGTAGTTACATGTTTGTATATGCACACAACATAATGACATAATTCGGCCAATATTACACCCCAGCACTTCCCCCAACTCTCTGCACCTCTCACCCCTTGGTACCTTCCCTCTACTGATACCTGCTGATTTTTATGAGATCACTGCGACCTCTGCATTTCTTATCCTTTTTTCCTCTCTAGTTTCCACATTTGAGAGAAAACATATGACCCTGACCTTCTTGACTTATTTCACTTAACATAATAGTCTGTAGTTCCACCCCTTTTTCTGTGTAGAACATAATCTCATTTTTCTTTAAAACGGAGAAAAATTCCATGGTGTATATATAACACATTTTTTTATCCATTTATCCTTTGTTGGATACCTAGCATGGTTCCATAGTTTGGCTATTGTGAATTGTGCTGCTATAAACATGGGTAGGCATGTATCACTACAGTATGTTGACCTTAATTCATTATACCCAGAGTGGTATAACTGGGTCATATGGTAGTCCCATGCCTAGTCTTTTGAGGAACCTACATACTGATTTCTATAGTGATTGTACTAATTTACAAAGGGGAAACCACCAAATTGAAGCTAACTTTCACTATTTTTACCTTTACGACTGAAATATTGCTTTTTAGAAATGATACCAAAATTATTTTCTAGTATTTACTGGATGTTCTGCCAAATGTTTCACTTAGATTACCTATTTAATCCTTGGAATAACATGAGTTATTCGTGTCATCATTTTCCATACAATGAAACTCAAACTTAGTTCAATCATTTCTCTAAGATCAAATAGCTGGTTAGTATTAGAATTTAAATTTGAATCCTTCTATACTTAGATACTTTTCTTAGCATCATTGAGTAAATTTTTGTCAATTTATCTAAAGACAATTTAGAAAAGATTCACTGTTTCTTATTGGACCACTCCCCCTAGCAGGCACAAGGCCCCAAGTTCAGTCCTCAGCCTTGAAAAAAAAAAATAACATGTATGAATTTTTGCATGAACAGGGGAAATCATGCCTAAGATGCTGGGGGAGGGATGTAGAGAGGGGGTCAGGGAGGGGGAGAGGGAATAGGAAGGATATCAAGGAGGCTGGAGGTAGGGAATATGGGGGAATCAACTCAGTGGGGAACCCTTGACTTCCATGAGAAGTCCAATTTACATGAGGGTTAAGTAGGGGGAAATATGGAATTATGGGGAACCCAAGGGAGGAAACCATGGAATGGTATCAACCTTTGCTTGCTGTCATTATATATTCATTCTTGATTGTTAGATAATGATTCCCTCCTAATTGTAGGATCATCTTTAATGAAAAAAAATTTTTAAAAATCTACTTTTTTTTCCTCTTTGACAAGGATTTGTGTGCTATCTGGAGAAGTTGATTGGTTCATGGACATAAATATATGAACTGGTTTTTTGTGTGTGTGCATTTTTGTTTTTGTTTTTGTCACTGCTTGGTTTTGTCTTTGTAGGTTTTTTTTTCAGTTTTTTCCTGTTTTTCCTCTCTTCTTTTTCCTTCTCTCTATACTTCCTTCATTCCTGAGAATTTTCCTCAATGTAAATGTTTATACTTGTCCTGCCTGCTGACCATTGGGATCTTGATCATTATATTTAGTATTTCAATTGTACTGTGCCCCAGTTGCAAAATTTTCCTGTGCTTGCTTCTATCCTTTCTTATGTTATAACCCAAATTCTATTAATATGTCTTTCACCCTTCCCCTACTTTGGTACCTCTGTCTCTACTCCCTCTGTTCCCCGCCCCCACACCTTCCAGCAAATCCTTCACCTCCTCTACTTTCTCTATTCATGCCCAGATATTACTACCTCCTCTTGGAGCTCCTCTTGCATTGCCTTCTCTCTCAGGCTACTAATTAGTTTATACCACTTGGCCTCCCCATCATTAATGCTGTGTAACCATTACTGTTGCAAATGGCAAACTCAGTAACTTTATATGCTTTAAAGCCTGATATAGGTGATGATTAAATACTATTATTGCTGAAAGTAATGGCTAATGCTACCATTTGCTTCATAGGTGGAATTTAACATTGTAATAGATATAGTCACACAAAATAACCAATTTAACACCTTTTATCACATGCATTAGTTCATATTGATGATCTCCTATTAGCTCATGAGGAGCTGGAAAACTTAAGGGCCACTAACAGTTCACAGGTAAGGGATTTGGCTTCTGAACTCAACTTTCCTGACAATAATCCAACTCAAGTAAGGGATGGGACATAACTCCCAATCCAACAGCAAAGTTCCAAAGAAGAACAACCAGATAGAGATCTCAGGCCAAGAATTCACTTCAGTTTGAGGAGTAAGAAGCATAAGCAGAACCCACCCAACTTCCATGCATGCCCAAGACTCTGTTCCTGCCTCAGCAGGCATGCCAGACACTCCTAAGGACCCCATACCCAGATAGTACCCAGCCATCATGCACACCTGCCAGATGCATATGCATTGGTCCTATCCCACCACCAAGGATCTCTGGCCCTCCACACACCTTTGGGAACCTAGCACCCAGCAATGTACTAATCCCACTGCTTAGCTTCAACAATGCAACGGGTGCCCAGCAACCCCACTAGGTGCCAACTCTGAGACTTGGAATCTAGATCCAAAAGGTACAACAAAACAAGGCTCTAGGAAGAAACAACTTTCTGGAAGAAAGTGGTGGTCATCAGTTGGTGTTTAATCCAACCCTGGACCTGTAAGGAAGAAGGAACCAGCCTTGTCTTGCTTCCATACAGGGAACTCCAATTCAAAGATCCAGAAGATTTACAAAGATCCAGAAGATTTACAAAGATCCAGAAGATTGACAAAAGTGAAGAATCAAACTAGAAGAGGTTCACCTCAAAAACCCACAACTCCCCTACCTAGGAGCCCACAATCAGGGAATGGGGTGAAAACTCTAGAAGAAATTATCAACAACCTGATAACTAAAAGGAATAATGAACTAAAAGAAGATTTAATGAAGGGACTAAGTGAGAAAACTCAAGAGATGAAAAAAACTCTATTATCAAAGAAATAGACATACTGAACAAGGAAGTAGCAGAGCTAAAATCTGCAGTCAAGAATTAAATAACAGAAAATAGAACCTCAGCTTTTGAAGAGAGAACTTCTGACAACGAGGACAGGATGAGTAAGCTTGAGAGCATGGATGACAAAAAAGAAAAAACCTCACAGAACGAACAGAATTTTCAAAATGTTTGGGATGAAATTAGAAGAAACAATCTGAGGGTAATTGAGATAAAGGAAGAAATAAAAACAAATGATTGGCATAAGGAATATTCTCAATGAAATATTTTTAAAAAAATGTTCCCATCTATTAATAGATTCAGATATGCTCATCCAGGAAACTAGTAGGATGCCCAGTAAGCCAAATCAAATGAGAAGCTCACCAAGACACACCACATTGAAAATTTACAATAGGGATATCAAGGCTGCAAGACACCAAAGGTGGGAGAAGTACCATGCTGTGAGGTGGGTGATTTTCTCCCCAAATTCGTTTTTGACTAAGGAAAGAAGCTTAATAACACGTGATTGTTCACAACCCCACTATGGGAGAAAAATATTTGGAGGCCTCCTAGGAATCTGTCAGCTGAGATCACCAAATCTAACTCCCTGCAACAAATTGATTTGGGAAGTGACTTCATCTAGAAGTCAGCTATGCACACATTCCCCCATGGTACATATTGACCTTAGCAGTAATAATTCAGAAGCTTCCAAACTCCTTTTTTTAAATTTATTTTTATTGAAATTGGTGTTCTTGGATATACGTATTTTTCTTTGTGTGTCTACGTGGTTGGCTTTCACTGTCACTCTGACTTTTTGTGTTTGACTGCTGTATTCATATCATTAGGGTCTGACCTGGGGAAGACTTCATTATAGTCCTCTGTCTCCTTGGGTCAAAGAGACCCCCACTCTATACTACCCTCTTCTTTCCTATACTCTATCAATTCCTAAACTGTATTATATCCTCTCTCATCTTCCTCAAAGACTTTACTCCACTCTCATCCCATTTCTATCTTTTCCTTATTCTTAATAAAATAGCCTACATCACTTCTACTACCTCGTAGCTATATTTCCTAAATCACAAGTTTAACACTACCTTCCTATTTCATTCCCTTTGCTCTCTAGACATTTTTTTTTTGTCCTCACCTAAAGAGGACCTGCTAAACTGAAGAGAACATCATAGTTGAAAATGGATAGTTGCTTGCTATCTAAGTCTAGTGTGACAGCTCTCATGGAAGAAAACTGCTAATATGATTGGTCCTTTATATATGCAAATCAACACTATAACAGCTACAGTTGATGTTGTCTGGTGCATGAATTGGCTGCACTTATTGGCTTCTACCTCCATACCTTGAGGTAATGGAAAACCTGAAGGTCCACAATAATTCACTGATTGGGATGGCAGCCATTGAACTGTGCTATCCAAATTGTACCCCAGCCCAACTGGGAAAAGAGATAAGAAGCTCCAATACTATAAGAATAGCCACCAAGAGAATTATTCATTGTAGGACCTCAAATCACACTCCCTGTAACTGAAAATGAGGAAAAGGGGAAATACTCCCCCGCATCAACCTCCACCCAAGGAATCCAGGGTTGGGGTCCTAGGTGAAAACCTAGAAAAATGTCTCAAAATTATGATTAGTAATTCAAAGAATTGAAAGAATATTTAAGGAAAGAGATAAGAGAGCAATTTGAGGAGATGAGAGACCACATATATAAAGAGATAGCCTGAAAAGAGGTAGAGTGGAGCTCTCAGAATTGAAAAATACTGTTAGCCAAATCAAAAGCTCATCGGAAGATACTAATGCCAGAGTAAACTTAATAGAAAATAGAACCTCAGCTCCCGAAGAAGGAGCATCAAATAACGAAGATAGGCTGAGCAACATCGAGTTCAAGAAGGATAGACAAGAAAAGAAACTTATCATACACGATCAGAACAACCAAGTAGCATTTGACAAGATAAGAAATAATGTGAGAGTACTGGGACTGAAAAAAAAACACTAAACAACATACAAGGGTCATTTAGAACCTTCTAACTGAAATTCCCAATGAGAATTTTCCCCATATCAGAACTGAAACAGAATATCAAATTCAAGATGCCTGTAGGACATCAAACAGACCTAACCAAATGAGAAATTCACCAAGACACATCATCTATAAAATTAAAAACAGAGAAATTAAAGAGAGAAAATCCTAAAATCAGCTGGGGAAGAACACCAAATCATATTCAGAGAGAGACCAATTTGGATTACTATGGATTTCTCAGATCACACAATAACAACTGCAAAAACCCTTTAAAAAAATCAATAACCACAATATACACCAAAAGATATCAAATATGGCACAAAACACAGCAATAGTCACAATGTCAGGGACCAAGACTCCCATATCTATTCTAACTCTCAACATGAATGGACACTATCCCCCAATTAAAAGGTACAGATTGGCTTACTGGATCAAAAAACAAAATCCAATAATATGCTGCTACAGGAGACACACCTCACACTGAAAAATAGACACAGACTGAAGGTGAAAGGTTGCCAAAATGTCTACCAGGCTTGTGGCCTGAAAAAGCAAGCTGGTGTTGCAATCCTGATACCTAATAAACTTAATTTTGATGAAAAACTAGTCAGAAAGAAGGTCACTATATCATAGTTAAAGGACCAGTTCATCAAGAAGATGTAGCAATAGTTAAATATTAACAAGTTGATATTGATTATAAATGTTAACAGTTACAACCCTCCCAAATATATGGAAAAAATACTCAAGGACATTAAACCCCTCATCAATCTCAATAATACTGGGGGGCTTTAATACTCCATTATCAACAACAGATCATCAAACCAAAAAAAAAAACCAAAAAGATATCTCTAACCTAAATAATTCTATTAATCAACTGGACTTATACATCTACAGAATATCCCATCCCAAATCAGCTAAGTTTAACTTCTTCTCAGCAGCTCACAGAACCTTCTCCAAAATAGACCACATCCTAGTCCACAGACCTAACCTTAAATATAAAAATGTTGATGTACTCCCATGTATCCTGTCAGACCACAATGCTATGATCTTAGCAATCAACAAGAAAATCAACAGAAACTACTCAAATATCTGAAAATTGATAATATCATCTTATATCATCTTAAACAAAGAATGGATAAAAGAGGTCATGAGAACAGAAATCAAGAAATTCTTGGAAATGAATGAGAATGATGAAACAACAAATCAAAATCTCTGGGATAATACGAAAGCATTCTTCAGAGGTAAATTTATAGCACTGAGTGCATTCATCAAAAATCAGGAAAGAGCCCAAATAGACTTAAGCTCCAACTCAAATCCCTACAAAGAGGAACAATCTAATCCCAAAGCTAATAGAATATAAGTAATAACAAAAATCAGAGTTGCAATCAATGAAATTGACATTAAAAAATATAAATTATCAACAAAACAGTTGGTTCTTTGAAAAAATAAAATTGACAAGACCCCTTGCCAATCTCACCAGAAGGAAAAATGAAGTGAAGCAAATCAATAAAATCAGACAAAAATGGAGATATAACCACTGACTCGACCAAAATCCAGAAGATAATCAGAACTTATTTTGAAAAATTATACTCTGCCAAGTTTGATAATCTGGAAGAAATGGACAAATATTTGGCCAATAAGACATGTCCATATTAACACCAGAGGACATTAGAAATCTAAACCAATCAATCTCAGGTACTGAAATTGAATCAGTAATCAAACACCTTCCAAAAAAGAAAAGCCCAGGATCTGGTGGATTCACAGCAGAATTCTACCAGATCTTTACAGAAGAATTAGCACCGATCCTCCACAAGCTTTTCCATGAAATTTAAAGGGTGGTCACACTCCCTAACACTTTTTATGAAGCAAATATAACACTGATACCAAAATCCAACTAACACATCAATAAAAGAAAACTACAGACCAATTTCCCTGATAAACATAGATGCTAAAATCCTTAATAAAATTATAGCTATTCAGATCCAAAAATATATAAAATAATACATCAGGATCAAGTGGACTTTATTCCAGGAAAGCAAGGCTGGTTTAACATACATAAATCAATAAATGTAATTCACCACTTAAACAGATTTAAAAATAAAAATCATATAATCCTCTCAATTGATGCACAGAAAGCCTGTGATAAAATTCAGTACTCATTTATGCTAAAAAATCTGGAGAAGAAAGGGATCAAAGGAAGATACTTTAATTTTGTAAGAGCCATTTATGACAGACCCATAGCCAAAATTATGCTTAATGGAGAAAGCATTTCCCCTGAATTCTGGACAAAGAAAAGGATGTCTACATTCACTACTCTTATTCAATATATAGTCTTTGAAACCCTAGCCAGAGCTATCAGAGAAGAGAAGAAAATCAAAGGAATTCAAATACGAAAATAGAAAGTCAAGATGTCTCTATTTGCTGCTGACATGATCCTATAGCTAAAACCCAAAAAACCTTACCGGAAGACTCCTAAAGCTTATAAATGATTTCAGCAAGTGGTTGGCTGTAAGATCAACATTCATAAATCATTAGCTTTCCTATACTCCAGCAACAAATCTACTGAAGAAATCAGGAATTCTGTCCCATTCACAATATCCTCAAAAAGAATAAAATACTTGGGCATCAATGTAACAAAGGATATTAAGAACCTCTATTTAAAAAACAATGGAATAGTAAAACATGAAATTGCAGAAAACCTGAATAGGTGGAAAAACATTCCATTTTCATGGTTAGGCAGAGTCAATATAATCAAAATGGCCATTCTACCAAAAGCCCCATACAGATTCAATGCAATCCCTATCAAGATACCAATGTCATTCTTCATGGATGTAGAAAAAGCAATTTGCAAATTTGTATGGAATAACAGAAGTCCCAGAATAGCCAAAACATTACTCAGCAAGAAGGAGGAGGCAAGAGGCATCTCAATTCCTAACCTGAAATTATACTACAAGGCTACAGTAACAAAAACAGCATGGTATTGGTACCAAAACAGAATGGAAGACCAATGGAATAGAATAGAGGACTCTGAGAAGAACCCTCATACCTTTAACTGTCTGATATTTGATAAAGGGGGCAAAAGCATAGTGTGGAAGAATGATAGCCTGTTCAACAAATGGTGTTGGACAAATTGCACAGCTATATGTAGACAGCTGAAATGGGATCCTTACTTTTCACCCTGCACAAAAATTAAATCAAAATGGTTCAAGGATCTGGATATTAAACCCGCAACTCTACAATTGCTTGAAAAAGTAGGATCAACATTACATGACATAGGAGTGGGTACAGCCTTCCTCAACAGGACTCTCATGGCACAAGCAGTAAAATCAAGAATAAATGCATGGGATGCAATTAAACTAAAAAGCTTTTGCACAGCTAAGGATTTTGTCAAGAATCTCAAGAGAGAACTTACAGAATGGGAGAAAATTTTTGCCTGCTACACCTCGGACAGAGGGCTAATATCCAGAATATACAAAGAACTCAAAAAATTAAATACCAAAACCACTAATAACACAATTAATAAATGGTCTATGGAACTAAAAAGAAGCTTCTCAATGGAGGAAGTCCAAAAATCCCATAAACATATGAGAAAATGCTCTACATCACTAGCAATCAGAGAAATGCAAATCAAAACTTCACTGAGATTTCACCTCACTCCAGCGAGAATGGCAAAAATGAAGTATACAAACAATGACAGGTCATGGAGGGGCTGTGGGAAAAGAGGAACACTGTTACATTGCTGGTGGGACTGCAAACTGGTAAAGCCACTCTGGAAAGCAGTGTGGAGACTCCTCAATAAATTAGGGCTGGAACCGCCTTTTGACCCAGCTATCTCACTCCTGGGTATCTTCTGCAAAGAGCTAGAATTGGCTTACTACAGAGACACAGCTTCATCAATGTTTATAGCAGCCTAATTTACTATTGCTAAATTATGGAACCAACCCAGATGCCCCTCACTTGATGAATGGATCCAAAACTGTGGTACATATATACAATGGAATACTACTCAGCTATTAGAGAAAATCATATTATGGCATTTGCACCCAAATGGATGGAGATGGAAAAAAATTATGCTAAGTGAAGTATCCCAAACTCAGACTCAAGGGCTGAATGTTTTCTCATTTGTGGAAGCTAGAATATAAACGGAAACAGTATGGTAGATGGCTAACCTAACAATTACCTCAACATGTATGAATTCTGACATGATCATGGGGAACTGTGCTAACACTTCTGGGGAACATAGGGAGGGGGATAGGGAGGGTGGAAGGGAATGGGAAGGACATCAAGGTGACCAAAGGGAGGTAGTATAGGTGAATCTAATCTGAGGGGAACCTCCGACTTCCATGAGAGGTCCAATTAACTTGGGTCTTAAGTAAAGTGAAACATGGAACCATGGGGAACCCAAAGGGGGGAAACCATGGTCTAGCACCAGTATTGGCCTGTTCTGTTGTTACACTGTTGTTCTTGATTGTTTGATGATGAACCCCTCCAAATTGCAAGACCATGTCTATCGAATAATTTTTTTAAAATCCTATAACTAAAAGACCCAATAAACCTGACCAGAAGACTCCTAGAGCTTATAAATGATTTCAGCAAGTGGTTGGCTATAAGATCAACACATTACTAAGCAAGAAAGAGGAAAGAGGAAGCAGGAGGTATCATAATTCCTGACCTTGTTACTATAGGGCTATAGTAACAAAAAGAGTTTTATTGCTACCAAAACAGAAATGAAGACTAAGGAAACAGATTAGAAGATACTGAGATGAACCAATAAATATTTAACCATCTGCTATTTGATAAAGGGGACAAAAGCCTAGCATGGAAGAGGAACAGCCTGTTTGACAAATGGTGCTAGACAAACTGGACTGCCATATACAGAAAACTGAAATTGGATCCTTACCTCTTACCCTGCACACACACACAAAAATCAAAATAGTTCAAGGATCTGGAAATTAAACCAGAAATTTTACAATTGCTTGAAGAAAAAGTAGGATCAACACTACATGACATAGTAGTTGGAACCATCTTCCTTAACAAGACTCCCACAGCGCAAGAATTAAAGTCAAGAATAAATGAATGAAATGCCATTAAACTAAAAAGCTTCTGCACAGCTAAAGAATTAGTCAAGAGTATCAAGAGAGCATCTATAGAATGAGAGAAAATCTTTGCCTGACAGAGGGCGAATATCCAGAATATACAAAGAACTCAAAAAATTGAACACTAAAATCACAAATAATACAATCAATATATGGGCTAGGGCACTAAATAAACACTTCTCAATGGAGGAAGTCCAAAAAGCCCATAAACGTATGAGAAAATTTTCTAGCAATCAGAGAAATCACTAGCAATCAGAAATGCAAATCAAAACTTCACTGAGATTCCATCTCACTCCTGTCAGAGTGCCAAAAATGAAGAATACGAACGACAGATGCTGGAGGGGCTGTGGGAAGAGAGGAACACTGTTATATTGCTGGTGAGACTGCAAACTGGTACAGCCACTCTGGAGAGCAGTTTAGAGACTCCTCAAAAAACTAGGACTGTAACCACCTTATGACCCAACTATCCTGCTCCTGGGTATTTTCCCAAAAGAGCTAGAATCAGCATACTATAGAGATACAGCTTCATCAATGTTTACAGCAGCTCAACTTATTATATCTAGACTATGGAACCAATCCAGATGCCCCTCACTGGATAAGTGGATTCAAAAACTGTGGTACATAAATACAATGGAATTCCACTCGACTGTTAGAGAAAACGATATCATGGTATTTGCAGCCAAATTGATAGGGATGGAAAAAAATATGCTAAGTGAAGTATCCCAAACTCAGAGACTCAAGGGCCAAATAAATATTTCCTTTCATATGTGTAAGCTAGAATACAATCATAAACAGACTGAAAGTTGCCTAAGCTAATAATAACCTCAACATGGGTGAATTTTCACTTGAGTGGGGAAACCTGGCCTATGATGCTGAGGGATAAAGGGAGGAGGGACAGGAAATGGGGTAGGAATAAGAAGGATATCAAGGAAGGAGGGAGTATGGGGATATCAACACAGTGGGGAACCTTCGACTTCCATGAGAACCCCAGCTAATGTGGGGGTAAAGTAGGGAGAAACAAGGCATCCGGGGGAATAGAAAGCGGGAAGACCATGGAATGGCATCAGCCTTGGCTTGGTCTTTCACTATCCATTTGTTTATGATTGTTTGGCAATGGTTCCCTCCTAAATGTAAGACTATCTTGAAGGAATAAAAAAAGAAGAATATTAAAAGCTGCAAGGGAGAAATGCCAAATCACATTCAGAGGCACACCCATGTGGATCACCTGGAACTCTCAGCTCAGACGCTAAAAGCAAGAAAATCATGGAAGGAGATCTTTTAATGTCTGAATAAGCACAACATGCAGCAAAGAATACTATAGCCAACAAAACTCAGCTTCAAATTTGAAGGGAAACTAAGAACTTTTCATGATAAGATCAAATTTGCAGCGTTCATGAACAGAAAACTAGCATTACAAAAAATCCTCAAAGATAAACTCCAGATAGAATAAAAAGCAAACATTCCTGAAAACCCACAGAGGAAATTCAATAAAGGTACATGCTATCAATAGACAACCAAGACAGCACAGAACTTACTAATAAAGCAGGGTGTCTATGAACCACAACCACACAACTATTCGAACATGGAATATGAATGATGTCAATGTACCACTCAAAAGACACAGATTAGCTGTTTGGGTCAAAAAAACAGAATCCAACAATATTCTGCTTACAAGAGACCCACCTTACAGCCAATGATATCCACAGATTGAGGGTGAAAGGATGGGAAAAAAATCTACCATGCATATGGTCCAAGAAAGCAAGCTGGTGTTGCAATACTTATATCCAACAAAGTAGATTTCAAATGTTAACCAATCAGAAGAAATAAAGGTAGCCACTACATCTTAGTAAAGGGAATGCCACAACAGGAAGATATAACCAAAGTAAATATACACTCTCCAAACAACAATGCTCTTGACTATGTGGATAAATTATTCCATGACATAAAACCACTTGTGGATCTCAACACAATAATACTGGGAAATATCAACACTCCTTTATCACCAATAGACAGATCATCAAAGCAAAAAACAAGTAAAGAGATCCCCAGCCTAAACTACTCCATAAATCAAATAGACTTAACAGACATCTATAGAATATTCCACTCCAAATAGTCTGAATTCACCTTCATCTTAGCAGCACATGTATCCTTCTTCAAAATAGATAATATTCAGAAAGGAAATCTCAGCAAATATAAAAAAGTAGATCTTATTCCACGAATCCTATCAGACAATGATGCCGTGACTCTAGCAATTAACAGAAAAAATTACAACAGAAAACACACATATTCATGGAGATTGAATAATACCCTATTAAATGAAGAATGGATACAAGTAGACATGAGAGCATAAATCAAGATATTCTTGGAAGAGAATGAGAATAAAGACAACACACGTTGAAACCTCTGGGGCAGCATGAAAGCATTCCTAAAGGAAAATTTATACCATTGAGTGCCTATAGTAAAAATGAGAGGAGATCCCAAATAAATAAGGTTATGCTACATCTCAAATGCCTACAAAAGGATAAATAATCTAATCATCCCGGTGCCAGTAGAAGAGCTGGAATCGATGAAATTGAGAAAAAAAAGCAATAAAAAGAACCGATGAAACAAAGAACTGGTTCTTTGAAATAATAAAATTGACTCATGTATTAGACCCAACAAAAGCAAAGCAGAACATAGCTAAGGCAACCACAGGTATGAAGGGGGGGAAGAGGGAGAGGGTAAGTAAGGGGCAGGCAGAGAGAGGGAGATAGGGAGGGATTTAGAGAGACAATGAACAATGTAGCATACTTTTAACCCCCCTCAAAGAATCCAAGTAATATTTATGCAATCATTTAATTCTGGAAAACTCACAATCTTAGCATTTCTATCACTTGTGAGGGTGAAATATAGTAGAATCAAGAGACTGGGATATAGGCAATGTGGTGGAAATTAGGGATTAAGAACATAAATATATCATGTGATTATATGCATTTATGATTGTACAATAACTCAACTCATTTAAAAAGAAATTATAAAAAAATATGCTTGGGCTTTAATCTAACAAGGGAAGTAAAGACCTATACAATGAAAACTATAGAACCCTGAAAAAGAAATCGAAGATCTAAAAAGATGGAATGACATCCCAAGTTCTTGGTTAGGCAGAATCTAATTAAAATTAACATTCTGCTAAAAGCACTGTACAAATTCTATGCAATCCCCATCAAGATACTAATGTCATTCTTTACAGACATAGAAAAAGCAATTCTCAAATTTATTTGGAATAACAAAAAATCCAAAATAGCCAAAATTACTAAGCAAGAAAGACAAAATAGGTGGTTTTTCAATACCAGATCTTAAATTATATTATAGAGCTGTAGTAACAAAAATAACATGGTATTGGTATCAAAATAGGCTTGAAGACCAATGGAATAGAAGACTGTAACAAACACACAAATCTTCAACCATCTGGGAGTCAAAATTTGGAAGAATGATAGCCTATTCAATAAATGTCCTGGAGAAACAGGACAGCCACTTGCAGAACGTTGAAATTAGCTCCTTATCTCTCACCGTCCATAAAAATCAAATCAAAATGGATTAAGGAACCAGGAATTAAACCAGCTACCATACAACTGCTGGAAGAAAAGTTAGGACCAACACTCCAGCTTTTTGGAGTAGGCAACGACATTCTCAATAAGACTCCTAAAGTGAAAGAATTTAAGTAAAAAATCAATGAGTGGAATGGCATTAAGCTAGAAAGCTTTTGTACAGCTAAGGAAATGATCAAAATTGTCAAGAGACCTCCTACAGAATGGGAGAAAACCATGGCCTGTGATTCTTCTGAAGGGGACTAATATCCAGAATTTACAAAGTTCTCACAAATTTAATATCAAAAACACAAACAACCCAATCAAATAGGCCAAAGAGATAAATAGAAACTTCTCAGAATAGGAAATTGAGCAAGCCAATGAACACACGAGAAAGTGTTCTAAATCAGTAATAGTCAGAGAAATGCAAATCATAACTACATTAATATTTCACCTTAACCCACTCAGATTGGCAGAAATGAAGAATATAAAAAATAACAGATGCTGGAGGGATTGTGGGGAAGATAGGAACACTAGCATACTGTTGGTGGAACTGCAGACTAGTACAGCCCTTCTGGAAAGCAGTGTGGAGAATCCTCAAAAAATTAGGGATTGACCCACCATATGATTCAGTTATCCCTCTTCTGGGTATTTTTCCAGAGTTAGAATCAGCACATTACAGCAACACAGCAAAATCTATTTTCATAGCAGCTCAATTTACAATAGGTAAATTATGAAATCAACCCAGATTCCCCTCACCAGATGATAGAATCCAACAACTGTGATATATACACATACGTATATACATACACACATGTATACATATGTACATACACATATACACATATATACATATACACATACACACCATGGATTCTATTAAGCAATTAGAAACAATGATATTGCAGCTTTTGAAGGCAAATTGATAGCAATGGAAGAAATCATGCTGAGCAAAGTTAGCCAAACCCAGAGACTCAAGTGTCGAATGTTTTCACTCATTTGTGGAGGCTGGAGCTAACCCCAGACCTGTGTGAATGGTAGTCAATCTCATGTATTTGACCCAACAAAGGCATAGCAACACAATCTAGGGCAATCATAGACAGGTATCAGAAAGGAGAAGGGTGGTGGCAAGTGGAGGACAGGGAGGGAGAACAGGGAGTCATCTAGGAGGTAATTCTGATTTAAGAATATATGTATAACATATTGTTACTTTATGTGCATTTTTGATTGATTTTTTAAATTAAGAAATTTAGTTATTGTACAATAAATGAGATGTCATTAAATTAAAAAGCTTTTGCTCAGCCAAGGAATTGTGAAGAGAGATGTTCAATATAGTCCTTGAAACCCTTGCCAGAGCTATCAGGCAAGACAAGGAAATCAAAGGTATTCGTATAGGAAAAGAGGAAGTTAAGTTATCTCTTTTTGCTGATGACATGATTCTATACCTAGAAGACCCAATAACATCGGCCAGAAAACTCTTAGAGCTTATAGGAGTTTTCAGCAAAGTAGCTGGCTACAAGATCAACTCCAGTAAATCACTAGCATTTCTTTACTCCAGCAACAAATCTGCAGAAGAAGAAATCAGGAAATCTCTCCCATTCACCATCACCTCCAAAAAAATGAAATACTTGGGCATTAACCTTACAAAGGATGTTAAGGACCTCTACAAAGAAAACTATCAAACACTAAAAAAAGAAATTACAGAAGACCTGAGCAGATGGAAAAACATTCCATGCTGATGGTTAGGCAGAATCAATATAATAAAAATGGCCATTCTACCCAAAGCCCTATACAAATTCAATGCAATCCCCATCAAGATACCTATGGCATTCTTCACAAATATAGAAAAAGCAATACTCAAGTTCATATGGAATAACAGGAGACCTAGACTAGCCAAAACATTACTCTATAGAAAGGAAGAAATAGGGGGTATCTCAATCCTTGACCTGAAATTATACTACAGAGTTGTAGTAGCAAAAACAGCATGGTATTGGTGTCAAAACAGAATCGAAGACCAGTGGAACAGAATAGAAGATCCTGAGACAAACCCACATATATTTAACTATTTGATATTTGATAAAGGGGGCAAAAGCATAGTGTGGAAGAAAGATAGCCTGTTCAACAAATGGTGTTGGACAAACTGGACAGCTATATGTAGACAACTGAAGCTGGATCCTTATCTTTCACCCTGCACAAAAATTAAATCAAAATGGATCAAAGATCTGAATATTAAGCCTACAACGTTAAATTTACTAGAAAAAGAAGTTGGGTCAACACTACAACACATAGGAGTTGGCAGCACCTTCCTCAACAAAATTCCCATGGTGCAAGCAGTAAAGTCAAGAATAAATGAATGGGATGCAATTAAACTAAAAAGTTTTTGCACAGCTAAAGATCTAGTCAAGAGCATCAAGAGAGAACCTACAGAATGGGATAAAACTTTTGCCTGCTACACCTCGGACAGAAGGCTAATATCCAGAATATACGGGGAACTAAAGAAACTAAACACCAAACTTACACATAACCCAATCAATAAATGGCTATGGATCTAAAAAGAAACTTCTCACCAGAGGAAGTCCAGAAAGCCCACAAATATATGAGAAAATGCTCTACATCATTAGTTATAAGGGAAATGCAAATCAAAACTTCAATGAGATACCACCTCACTCCTGTTAGAGTGGCAAAAATGAAAAATTCTAACAACAACAGATGCTGGAGGGGCTGTGGGAAAAGAGGAACACTGTTACACTGCTGGTGGGACTACAAACTGGTTCAGCCACTATGGAAAGCAGTGTGGAGAATCCTCAAAAAATTAAGGATGGATCCACCTTACAACCCAGCTATCCCACTCCTGGGTATTTTCCCAAAAGAGTTAGAATCGGCATATTATAGTGATGTGGCTTCCTCAATGTTTATAGCAGCTCAATTCACTATAGCTAGATTATGGAACCAACCCAGATGCCCCTCACTCAACAAGTGGATACAAAAACTTTGGTACATACATACAATGGAATACTACTCGGTTATTAGAGAAGATGATATTATGGCTTTTGCAGCCAAATGGATGGAGATGGAAGGAACTATGCTAAGTGAAATATCCCAGTCTCAGAGACTCAAGGACCAAATGGTATCTCTCATCTGTGGAAGCTAGAATACATGGGGAAGCAGTAGGTTAGACAGCTAAGCTAACAATAACTTCAAACTGTACAATTCTCAACGCAACAGGGATATGACTCCCTAGGATACTTGGAGGTGTAGAGAGAGGGACGGGGAGGGGGGAGGTTGCAGGAAGAACTCCTAGGAGACTGGAGGGTGGGAATAAGGGGGAATCATCTCAGAAGGAGATCTCTGTCCTCCACAAGATATCCATTTAACTCAGGAGTTCTTCTGGGGGAAACAACAACAGGGGGAACCCAAGCTGGGCATCCATGATAGGGCATTAGCCCTGGATAACTAAGTATATATACATTGGTTCTTGAATGTTTGATAATGTTTCCCCCTCAATTGTATCTCTATATCCATCTAATTAAAAAAAACTGTGAAGAGAGAACCTGCAGAATGGGAGATAATCATGGCCTATGATTCCTCTGACAGGGGACTAATATGCAAAATTTACAAAGAATTCAAAAGCCTATATATCAAACCCACAAATAATCCAATCAATAAATGGGCCAGAGAGCTTAACAGAAATTTCTCAACAGAGGAATTCAAGAAAGCCAGTGAATACATAACAATTTTCTAAATCATTAGTAATCAGAAATGCAAAACAAAACTACATTAAGTTTACACCTCACTCCAGTCAGACTGACAAAATGAAGAATATAAATAGTAACAAATGCTGGAGGGGTTGTGGGGAGATAGGAATACTAGCACACTATTGGTGGAACAGCAGACTGGTACAGCAACTATGGAAAACAATGTGAGGTCTCCTCAGAAAATTAGGTATAAATTCACTGTACAACCCAGCTATACTTCTGGGTATTTTCCCAGAACAGGTAGAACAAGCACACTACAGTGGCACAGTGAAATCAAAGTTCATAACAGCTCAGTTTACAACAGCTAACTTAGGGAAACAACCCAGACGCCCCTCACTGGATGAATGGATCCAAAAGCTCTGGTATATACATACTATGGAGTTCTACTAAGCTGCTAGAAATACTTATATTACAACCTTTGAAGTTAAATAGATGGCAACGGAAGAAATTATGCTGAGCAACTTAGTCAAACCCAGAGACTCAAGGGACAAATGTTTTCCCTCATTTGTGGAGGCTAGAACAAAATCCAAGCTTGAGTGAAAGGTAGTCAAGTGCATGTACTAGCCTCAAAGTCAGCCCAACACTTAATCTAGGGGTAACCACAGATACGTGGGGTGTAGGGAGAGAGGCAGGTGGGAGGGGAGATGGAGCACGGAAAGAAAGGTATCTAGCAGGGGAATCAATAACGTATTACTCTTTACTCACCTGAGAAGCCAAATAACACTTATTATTTAATTCTGAATAACAATAAATAAAAGAAAATAATTATAAAAAATAAAAACATAAAAAGACATCAAAATTCATTTTATTTGTTAAATTATCAGAGACAATTTGGAAACAATATTAGAATAGAGTCAATTTATTAGCAACAAAAAGATTCAATTATTTAATACTATGTACAGTCCACAAGAAGTGCTGACAAAAAAAATGAATAGAAATAAAAGAATAATTTCTATAACAAAGAAAACTTTTAAAATATGATTTATAGAAAAATACAAATTAGAAATAAGCTGAACAAAGTTACATAACCTTGGAGGGGAAGAAATAATATATTTTCTTCTCATTTTTAGGTTCAATGTTAAGGCCCCATAACAAAAGACAAATTACCTAAAGTACACAAATTTATTTAATACAAATTTTGTGTTGCATAGGAGCCTTCAGAAATAAAAACCCAAAGGGAAAAAAAAGGGAAATTCTGTCTTAACTTTTATGCTAAATTTGATAAGTGCATGGCGGTGGAGCAGTGTGTTTGGAGAAAGTCTTGAAAGGGATCACCAGCTTTCCTGGACATTTTTTTTTTTCTTTAAAGGTAGAGGGACAATAAGAGATACAGAGAATCAATTTTTATTGAGGTTTTTCATATGGCTTTCATTGCTCTGAAGGTTGTGTACGTGGGTGCCAGGGTTTGAACCCGAGTAGTTGTGCATGCCAGGCAAGCGCCGTAACCTATAAGCCACTGCTCCAGTCCTTCCTGCACATTTTCTAGATCAGTGGAGAATCATTTCTATAATGCTTCTGTACTGGAGCCCATTGCTGCACTCAGCTGTTTGCATTTTATCAATGCAAATAAACGAACTACTAATTACGTCTTCCACATGCCCCATCTTTTCTAAAGACTCCACCTATGTAATGGGTGATGTGCCCCTTCCCTTCATAAGTACCAGATCCTATTCTGATATTTCTTACTCAATTTTTTTTTGGTACCAGTGATTGAACATAGTGGTGCTGAATCACTGAGCCACATTCCCAGCACATTTATTTAATTTTGAGACAGGTTCTCATTAAGTTTCTTAGGCCCTAAGTTGCTGAGACTGGCTTTGAACTTCTGATGCTCCTGCCTCGGCCTCCTGAGCTGCTTGGATTATAAGCGTGCACCAGCACACCCAGGTACTCTTACTCACTTTAAAGCAGATAAATTTCTTGAACATCTTCTCTGCTATGAAAATGGATATATGAAACCAAAATCCCAACATCAGAGAAAAAAACATTTTTACTGGAAAGTGGAGAGTGAAATAAAAAGTTGCAAAAATTTATCAGGGAGAAAATTTTCAGAGCATTAGTGAATTACTGGCATTTTATCTGTAATTTATGTACTTCATTTTACAATTACATCTGGTAATAATCAACAATGTTTAATGCATGAAGTAAATGTATTCTTCACACTTGAAGTTCTGTGAAGTATAACCTTATATGAACACCAAAAACTGAAAATCGTCATTGAAATCACTACAGAATTAAAATTAAATAAATGCTATTGAGACTTCACAATCTGTAAATCAAAAATTACAAGCATCTTCTGGATCAATCTAAGTGATTGCAAGCCACATAAAATTACCTAGCATATAAAGAAGAACCACCAATCTTGTTTCCCCTCCATCTAAGAATTATGGTCCTTGTTGAGTAACAGATTTTTAAACTAAAAGCTTGCTGTCTTCAAATCTTTGCATTCACTATTGTGCTTAATCCAAATGCAAGTTTCTAAACATTTTATATGAAAAAATAACAATAAAATGAAGTTGGGAAATAAAAAAGTTTAATATAATTTTACTGAGTTTATACATAAACTAAAAGAAAGTATTTAAACATTTGCAGGAAGCTAAAAAACAAGGAAAGAAGAACTACCTACAACACTTCTGGGACATTGGCAAAACTGACGTACAACAGTAGTTAGTAGAAATGCAAACGTATGTAGAAAAATAAGAAGATATCTTGTTTTGTTTTTGTTGTTTTGTTATGCTGGGAATACATGTTAGGAAAGAACTGAGCAACATCCCCAGTCCGGAAAATATGCTTCTGGAATCTTATAGGCATCAACACTTTGGGGTAACTCAAATCAATAAAGCCACGCTAGCTATTTGCTGATTTGATTTGTTCAAGCTTGCAGTGTACTGGTTGGTAAAATTGCATTATTCTCCAAATTAACTACAGTACATCCCAATTATCATATTCCACTTTTACTAACATGCCTACTCACTAAAACCTGTCTAAAATCAATAGGGTAGTGCTTTCCTGCTCATTTCTGGAGTTGTGCAGAGAGGGTGACAGTTTGTGTTTTCTGCTGTGTACTGTCCCAGATGAGGACAAAGAGGTCACTGTTGCTGGGCACAGTGGTGCAGGCCTATAATCCCAGTGATTTGGGAGCCCAAGACAGGAGGATTGCAATTTCGAGCCCAGTCTCAGCAACTTAGTGAAACTCTGTCTTAAAATAAAAATATAAAAAGGGCAGGGGACAGGGCTTCTTGTTTCAGTACATGTACAAAGATGATAGGCCTCGAGAGATGGTAGAGAGCAATGAGGTGTAGTGAGAATCTCTTCTGAGGCCAGGGCAATGGTGGTTGGAATCTTAGCTGGTGCAGCCCGGTGGTTACCGCCTGCAAGTTACAAAGCTCTTGTACTCATTCTCTGTGGAGTGGAATAGGAAAAATTCTAGAAAACAATGAAATGGAATCACTGAGGATGAGTTTTGTTTAGGATTTAAGATAGTGTAATCTATGTAACATGCATATGCATACAGTAGCAACCGTAATTCAATATTTGCTAATTTGGTATTGATAGCAACTTTATGGAAAAAAACTTCTTTAAATAACAAGAATCAACTGTATATAAGTACATACATACAATCTGTTACATTTACTTTTGTTGCATACTACTTTATATGAAAAGATACAAAGCAATCATATATAACTGTCTAAATGTAGATTGGATAAATATATATGTGTGCTTCCTATGTAAAACTAGTCCCCAAATAATGCTAAATCTTTTTAAAATAACATTCTTTCAGAATTAAAAAAAAAATCAAGTCTTTTTGGTTTTGTTTGGTTAATGATAATTTTATTATTTCTTCCTTTTGTGTCCTCTGCAAACTTGTATGTATACACATTAACTTAACATCTAAGGAAATCTGTCTCAGGGCTGGAGTGGTGGCTCAGCGGTTATGGTGTTTGTCTGGCATGCACAACGACATGGGTTTGAACACTAGCACCACATAATGAAGTGTCAGAGCAACAAAAGCCACATGAAAAACTAAGTAAAACTGTTTCCTGACTCTCTTTAAAAAAAAAAAGTCTCAAAATTGTGCTTTTCCTGTGGTGAATCTGTGAGAACTTTTTCCAGCAACTTTCTATTCACAATCACTAGCTGAACCTAAGACGTAGGAGCATTTTATTTAAAGTTGCTTATAACCAGCTTCCAAAAACATTGAATGCCAGTTGCACTATACTTGGGAAATAAGTTACTTGTCACAATAGATTTTTTATCAGATTTAGTTTGTTGCAAATGAAAGATATTTTATAGAAAAAAGGGCTTCTGATTTGATTTAGGGGCAAGTTTTAAGTTAGGGTTTCAAGCTTCATTTTCTTTTGCTATTCTCCAACAATGTGAAAAATATCCCAATAGTACCAAATGTACTTGTTTTCCATAGAAAAAGCAGATTCCAATACTATAAATACAAACATACTAAAAATTGGGAAAATATATTTAAGAATGGAGAATTTTTTTAAATAGATAATTTAGAAAAAATCTATCTGGCATTTCTAAGTATTCACAACTTTATATTGAAAGACTTTATTCATTAAGAAATGTTCTTCATGACTAAGTTTTAAGCAAAAGAAATGAACTTTTAGTCTTAAACACTTAAAAATATTTAAAACACTATAGACAAAGCTATATAATAAGAACCCTATCTAATATTTGTTATTCTTATTGATCTGAAGATCTGACTTTTTCCAGATAGGTATTCAAACATAGCACATTACACTGAGATTTTTTTTTAATTTTTCTATTTATAGAGGGTTTTATTTCTGAAATCCCTGTGGAAAATACACACACCAAAAAAACAACTTGAGTTTACCAAGGTTACAAAATGAGTCAGTAGTAGAACAGAGAATATGACTTAGTTTTCAGACTTCATTTTTATATCTAGTGGATTCCTCATTTCTATTCATTTCCTAAAATTCAGTATGGTTTTATGGAGAAAGAAAACGCATTTTACATTTTTTTCTGCAGAAAGCTATCAGAGTATAAAATCCTTGGGGAACAAGGCTTCACATTACCCTTCTATGTGTCTACATGAAAAATCACCGATTATGTTGAAGATTAGAAAAGGAAAATTGGAATCAAGTGAATATGAGGACTTTTGAACAGCATACAAAAAATTTCAAATTCACTAAGAATGTGAAACATGTTTCTGATCATCACTATGAAAGTCTCTTGTTCTAGCTATTATAATTGAATTCCACATGATTAAATTTAACCAAAGTTTCCATTTACAGGTAATAGCCATAAAATCACATCTGATATTTTCCTTAAAAGGAAAGCTGGTGCTTTTTAACATTGTCCATTAATTGAAATAATCAGAAATAAATTGATTTATACCACAAATGATACTTCACAATCAGAAAGTATATGACAAAGTAGTCATATATGACAAAAATGTAACATGCACTTGCTTTCTTCATTAAAAATATTGTATTATAGAAAATGTATAGGAATGAGCAATCTATTAGCAACCTAGCAAGGGAGAGAGAAGAGGGTAAGAAGTGGTACATCCCGTTCCCACATTGCCGAAGATAGCTTTCATTCAGCGATAGCTTTCATGATCCAGCCCAGTTTTTCTCCTTTGCCCAACTTTTGTCTTTGAGGCCATTCAGCCCAATAATCACTTAGCCTCACCATCAGTTCAATGCCTATGTTAGTTATCTATTTCTGCATAACAAATGGTTATGAATCAGTCCTGAAAAATCTCACACACTTATCCTTTCATTGTTTCCACAGTAAGGAATACAGACACCACTTAGTCAACATCTTCTGCTTCAGCCTCTCTTGCAAAGTTGCAATCACAGTTCTAGGGGTCCATCTACAGGGGAAATATGATCTTCCAACCTCACATGGATTTGAGCGGGACTCTGAGCTCCTTGCAGACCTTCAGACCAAGACCTCATGTCTTTGAGGGCTATTAGCCAGAAGTAGATTTTGGATCTTTAGGGAATCTCTTGGAGGATCCTTGGTGGATCATAGGGCAGCTTACACTTTGAAAGCCAGCAAGAGAGTGGGGGTCAGGAAAGAGTAAAGAATACAACAGCAAATAGAAGTAAAAAATCTTTTGTAACAGAATCATGGGAATGACATTTCACAGTCTCTATTGTACTCTGTTCAAAATAAGTCACAGATCCTGCCCACACTTATGGAGAGGGTATATCAGAGATTATTTGAGGCCTTTTAGAGCCCACCTGCCAGAATGCTTGATCCTGGGCCAGGGGTTGGATCTCTGGCTCTACATCCATCATCCATCATCTCAACATAAAATGGGATTCTTGGAACTTCATTTTGATGAAAGTCAGTTTATTACACACAGACATCCCCATATCCTGTTTGCATGAACACTGTGCTCCATTTTTTTTTAAGAGAGGGACAGAGACAGAGAATCAACTTTTATTTAGTTTTTCATGTGGTCTTCATTGCTCCAACACTTAGCTGTGTACATGGTGCTGGGGTTTGAACCCATGTGCTCGAGCTTGCCAGGCAAGGGCAGTAACTGCAGAGCCAATGCTCCAGGCCTCCATCCGTTTTCTTGATAACTGAATGGTTACCTGGAAATTTGGCCCTGTGTTTTCCAACACTCCTTCAGTCCTCCAAACCACATGTTCTACTTTGGACCCCTGAGAACACATCGCTTCTCATGAAGATTAGTCGACACCCACTGATGAATCTCTATACAGGCTTTTCAACAGTTGTTTCGGTAAGTATTCTAGAATTTATATTGGCTTGTGTCTTTGATTGACAGTGCTTGTACCACATCTGAACTGACCTCCTACACCAATGTCTGCTTTTCAGAGCTAATTCTGGGAACATATCTCTGTCCTCATTGCTTGAATAATCGGTCACAAGTCTTGTTCTCATATTGACACACTTGTCATTCAAGGGCATTTTAGGTCTTCCTGGGTTCCTGTTGATAATAGACCCGTTTTCACTGCGCCCCTTCTGACGATGCCCAAGCCTGGGCTCAAAGCTGTTGCCAAAAATAAAAACATTATCTTCCATAAATTCCTCCCCAGTTGAAGTTCTGTGTTATTATATTAATCCTAATATTTATAAGTATTTAAAAAAGGGAAATATTAAGTCATCAAAATTTAAACATATAATGGAGAAAAGAAAGTTGAAGTCCAAACAATTATATTTGGTATAGCAAATGTTTAAAGGTAAAAAGTTTCAATTACTTATTTTGAAAGTGTTGATTTTTTAAAATAGTTCAAGAGGATGAAAAATAGTTCTCTACAGAATCCATTATTTCAAGAAGTACAATCTTCCACAGCAAAGGCATAGCAACACAATTTAGGGCAACCATAGTTATGTTGTCGGGGGCATAGGTGGGAGGGAAGATAGGGAGAGATCTAGGGATATAATCAACAATGTAGTATGCTCTTTACCCCCTTGAGAATCCCAATAATATTTATGCAATCATTTAAGTCTGGAAAATTCATAATCGAAGCTTTTATATCACTTGTAGGGGCAAAAGAGAGAAGAATCAAGAGATTGAGGTGCAGGCAATGTGGGGGTAATTCTGGTTTAAGAACAACTGCATATCATTTTACTTTACATGCATTTATGATTGTACAATAACAACTCCTTAATTTTTTAAAAAGACAAAGAATAAAACAGCAGTTACTCCTTAACTTTCGAACGGAGGCATCTAGGGCATGGGGAAAACAGCATTTGGATCAGGGAGACCAGTGTCTCGGATCTGCCACTGACTCTCAACTTCAGTTTTGAGGCTCTGCTGCATGGTTTCCAGGTGGGTGGCAGTGTCCCTCATTTGTGTATCCATGCCCATAACTGTTGCCTTCCCCCAGGAGGGGTTTAAAAGATATTTTTGCAATATTTTGAGGAAATTTGAATATTAACTGGGTTTTAGATGTTGAAAATTATGTTAATTGTGTTAGCTATTCTAATATATATTATGATTATGTATTAAAATAGCCATTTATTTAAAAAGTACAATCTTATTTAAATCATGTTTTGGGTTTTTCCTCTACTGGAGATAATCTCATATCATGCAATTTCACATGTCAAAATTTCACCTATATTTGAAGTCCAATCTTGATACTTCCTCCTTGAAGCTCTTTCTAAACATCCTAATTTAACATGCAGAGAACCCTTTCCAAAACCCCTCAGAAATAACCCTTACTCTGCTTATACGGTGCATTATAATATTTTGTATTTATTCCTTTTATGATCCTGATTGACTATAAATGTCCTTATGACAAAAACAATGTTCTTGTACTGTTAAGGATACAGTATCAATTTATTTTTACTATGTATGAGTAATACATTAATGCTCAAAGTTGTCATGAACGGATACCAATTTTGCATTCCTAAAGCAATTGTTATCTTTGATGTTACAAGTGGTTTAATAAATTAAGTTAAAAATTTGATGATATTCATATTTATTAACTATATTGGAAATAAACTACAAAACTTGGTTTTTGAAATGTTACCACAGCTTAACATAGTAGATAATAAAATTTAGTTTTTTCTTGTATCTTCCTATTGGTTTCTTGTTATTCTATTAGTTTAAGTTTGACATTTATATCTTTTTAAAGTGTTGTATTTTACACATGGATATGTTAAAGTTATAAAAGCACTTGAAATTCTTCAAATGTCTTAAAGCATCTCAAAATTGAACTTAGGATTACTATCATAACTACATGAAGATTGGCCCTCTATATAAACAGTGTAGGCTGAGAGCTTAACTATGGAAATTTGTAGGAACCTGGATAGCACTGGCATTCCTCAGGTGGATTCCTATTTCAGGAAGGAACTATTTCCCCAGCATTTAGGAACTTTATTGGAAAATGACTTTCAGCAGTCAGCCCTTTGGGGGATTGGTTTGGCTAAAGACTACTGCTTTCCCCAAGACATACCTCCCAGGGTAGCCCAAATTGAATAACCGATCAAGAGGGACCAGCACATTCATCATTTAGGGCCTATATAAATCTTGCTTGTCACTTCTTTTCTACAGATGTAAGTCCTAAAATTATTTCCTAATAAATATTCTGCTTGTAAATGTCCATCTCAGAGCCTGCTTCCTATGGAACCCAACTTGAAACAAACATTAAAATGCTCTTAGTCAAAGACAGAATTTCTACAATGATATTATGACTCTTTGATGCTTCTTATTGGAGGAGGTGGTTTTCAACCTTTTGACATTATGGGTTGGATAATTAACCTAGTGCATTGTAGGATGATTACTTCTCCCTGGTCCCAGGTCTCTCACCCAACATTTTCCCTGGATTAGCCTTTAAAAGCTGAACTTCAATTTTGGAAGTAGAGATCAATGCACTTCTTGAATACACCATAATGTCTGAGAAATGTTTAATCATGCTTCATGCATATACTATTTATTATTTATAGGCTCCTAAAAGATGTCAAATTCTCTCTAGTCCTTGAAGAAAAGCAGGATTCTCTAATTCCAGAGAAATTGTAGGTTTTAGTTGGTTCTTTTTTCCTCCAAATTCTGGAAATGCCAGTGTTCTTAAAGGATTTCCTGATCTGCTTTAAATGTCCTGAGTATTCTTTTAAGTAATAGAGACATTTCCTCATGTAATCCCTTCAATTACAGGGTCATGACTTGAAAATTTTGGAAATTTTCTTCAACTCTTGATTTATTTATACATTCATATATATATACATGAAGAGAGAGAGGGAGGGAGGGAGGGAGATTATTTACACAGTGTAGTTCAGGGGAAAAGAGATGCACAATTAAGGCAGAGGGAAGTATCTGAAGCAAGTGGGACCAGCAGAAAGAGTATCTGTAAGTTGGACTGTATTTTTTTTGTTAGATGAATATGGAGTTACAATTGAGGGGGAAACATTGTCAAACAATCAAGAACAAATGTATATATACTTAGCTATCCAAGGCTAATGCCATGTCATGGATGCCCCGCTTGGGTTCCCCATGTTGCTGTTTCCCCCAAGTTGGACTATATTTAAATAACTTCCCATCACCACATATTTTATTGTTTCCTGCTATTGTGGCAAGTTGGTTCCACAATTTTTTTTCCTTTTTTAAAACTGAGGTATGATTGACATTTGAAAGAAAAACTGTATATTAATGTATATATCTTGATGAGTCTGAAGATAAGTACATAGAGAAAAACCAATTCCCTAAGCAATACTTCAATACTTTAAAAAAAAAAAAAGAGGGACAGTGTGACGGAGAGAGTCAATTTTTGTTTAGTTTTTCATTGGCTTTCATTGCTCAGACGCTTTGTTGTGTTCAGGGTGCTGGGGTACTAAACCCACATCCATGTGCCTGCTAGGTAAGCACCAAAACTGCTGAGCCACCGCTCCAATCCCTACAATAAGTTTAAGTTTCGCCTCAAAGTGTTCCTCTCTCCTTTCTCTGGTGTAATAAGAACACTGAAAATTCACTCTCTCAAACAAAATTTTAAGAATATAATAAAGACTTGCTAAGTACGTAAGCTGTGGTATACAGCTCTCAACTTTTTAATTTTGCATAAGACAAACTGTGGGGACCTGGACCAACCCCTCCTTCAGTTCCCTTTCCCAGGCTCTTGGTAACTGCCATTATATGTTCTGCTTCTATCATTTGATGATTTCAGATTCCTAATATAAGTAGTGCCATGCAGTATTTGTATTATGTCTGATTTTTTAATTTAGTGTAATGTTATCCAAATTCATTCATCTTGAACAAAAGACTGAATAATATTCCATTTTATGTATATACCATATTTTCCTTATCCATTCATCTGTCCGTGGACAGCTATGTGGTTTTATTGTAAGTAATGCTGCAAAATCATGAGAGTGCAGACATCTCTTCCAGACCATGGTTTCAGTTTGGCGTGGATGTGTATTCCCAAAAGTGGAATTATTGTGGTTCTATTTTTTTTTAAGAGGAACAGTGAGAGAGGGAGGGAATCAATTTTATTTAGTTTTTCATCTGGTTTTCATTGCTCTGACTCTTTGTTGTATATGTGGTGCTGGGGTTCGAACCCATGTCCTCACACGTGCAAGGCAAGTGCTGTAACCACTGAGCCACCACTCCAGCCCCTGAGGTTCTATTAACTATTTTATTCTTGATCTTTTGAGGAAGCTCCATACTGTTTCTCAGAGTGGTTGTGCCATCTTAATTCGGCTGGAAGTATGAAAGGGTTGCCTCTTCCTCATGCCCTGTACCTTTTATTTTGTGTGTGACATGTGAGGTGATGTAATTTTGAATTGCATTTTCATCCAAATTTTTATTTTTTGTACCAGAAATTGAACCCAGGGACATGTAACTACTAAACCACATGCCCAGCCCTTCCTCCCCTTCCTTCCCTTCCTCCCTCTCCTTCCCTCTCCTTCCCTCTCCTTCCCTCCTTCCTTCCAGACAGGGTCTTGCTAAGTTGCTTAGGGCCTCACTAAGTTGCTGAGGCTGGTCTCAAACTTGCAATCCTCCTCTCAGCCTCCCTAGTGCTGGGATTACAGGTGTGCACCACAGTGCCTGGCTCCATTCAGAAATTTTTAGTTTTAAAAGGAGGTACTTTTAAAAGCAGGTACACATGTGTGCCATCAGAGGGTTATGTCAACTAATTGCAGAAAAAAACGACTGCTTCTCAGCACTATCTTTAATCACTGTCTTTATTTTTTGATCTAAAATTTTATAATACTTAATATATTTTCTGTTAACCAATTTAATTTTTACATGCTTGTTAATGTACTTCTGTATCATGAAGTTTAGCATCATGAACACTGTGGGATAAGAAGCAGAATACCTATGACATACAGATAATTTTTAGTTTTATCAGACAATTTCTTCCCATGAAGAATTTATGACTTTCTCATTTCTAATCAATTTCCCTGCCAAAGGAGCACGTTCTAATTAAAGCCGTCTGCTCCTAGCAGGATATTCATCCCAGACCAATGTGTGGTGAAACATTCTAATCCATTTTAAGCGTGTAATTTGTTTCTGCACTCAAATTTTAGGCAAAGAGCAGCTGGATGTCATTGGAGACTTTTCCTTATACAATGAGGTCAAGGAAAGTTAAAATAGGAATTTACTGAGTGGAAACCAAAGATCTCTAATTTGAAAATATTAATCTAGGACATGCAACCAGACAGACAAATGACCACCTGATCATACAGTGCTTATTAAGACAGTTGACCTTTGAAAAACTATTATTATCCTGCTTGTTTCCAGATTGCACATCCTCCTTTCCTAGGGTCAAAAGCCAAGGATTCATTCACCTGTATTTCTAATCATTTATTCATCAATACTACAAATATCGTCTCTTTTTGAGGAAGTCACTAGGCTTTTTATTAAAGAGAAAACCAATAGACACAAAACTGGGTTTTTTCAAACATTAATAAACTGTAAAATAATTTCCAGATATTTTTAAGTTCTTTTTTTGGTCTTGGAGAAAAAAAGAATTTATAAAATTATCTACTTTTGTTCCTGCCATGAATAAGTAGATTAAATACTATATTATTTCTGCCACAGCTTATCATTATATAATCACAAATGTAGACAGGCCTTAGATATCTTTCAAGGATGATACATCTATGATGCAGTTGTTTACGTTCAAAAGTCAGAATGAAAGATCAGAGAGACATCTAGCGCCATAGGAGAAAAAACTACTATTTAATTTCCATCACTGGAAATTATTTTAAATGCAAATATAGAATACTAATTTAAACGTCAGTGAAGGACCCTTAGAAGACAAATACACAGACACACTAACACACAGTTGGAAGCCACCTGCCATCAGGGCCTGCATTTCTACTGACTTTCATAGCTTCTTTAAGTTACAATAGAACACAAAGTACTTTGATGAACTGTTCCTGAGCATTTCATTGCTGGTCACTCCTGCCAGCTTTGTCCTCGTCTCCTCTATATTTTAATCTCTTCTATACCTTTGCTTCAGTTCCACTTTCCCAAATTTCCATGATGAGGTCAAAGAGCACACTGAGGTAGAAAAAATACCATACCCATGAAAGATAAAAGAAATACCTTCGACTGACCCAAAGGAGATTATTTAAAAAACAAAACAAACAAACAAACAAAAAAAACATTGATATGGGGCTGGAGCAGTGGCTCAGTGATCACAGCGCTTGCCTGCCTGGCACGTGTGAGGACACAAGTTTGGACCCTAGCACCACATACACAACAAAGTGTCAGAGCAATGAAGGCCACATGAAAAACTGAGATTCTCTATCTCACTGTCCCTCTTAAAAAAACTACTGGTACTAGCACACACACACACTCTTTCACACTGAGGTGAGCCCGGGAAGCTTTCAGATTCCAAAATGAATCTTACGTTCACATAGACACTTATGTACACAGAAAAACATGGCAGAATTTATCTCAGCAGAACATCAAAATCCAATGCTAACTAGAAAGACACCATGAATTTTATAATTATTAATCTCTGTTAAATGTAGAACCAAGATTTAACTTTGGTGGCCATGAAAAATCCTAGACCCAGAACCTCGAACAGCAGCTGGTAGCTACATGTGACATCGCTGAAATGGTTCAACTTTGACAGAGCCTCATGTGTAGACTACTAAGCAGAAACATCCTGTGGGAACAGAAATGCTATCTGTAGTCCCCAAACAGGCATAATCCACCAATTTAAAATGCTAGCTTGTCCTGGAAACAAACCCCAGATCTGTGGTGACGACAAAGACAATGTCCTTATTAAGAGTAGATGACAGCATGAAAGGAAAGCTGTTACCGCACATGTCAGAGAAGCTTATCAGTGATTATCGCTTAGTAATACCTTGTCAGCCTTATTTCATCCTTTCTATTACAAGAGCATATATTAAGAGATTTTGCCTGTAAACAGTTGACTCTGAGCCATTTCAAATCAGCAAGTCATAGAAGAGAGTTATAAATAATGCATGTAGTGAAGCTGCAAAATGGTTTGAGTGCATGCAAAATAAATGACCACATTCCATGTAGTTTACCAAAGGTTCATTTCTGTTTGTTCACAACTGGGTGGCTGCTAAACATAGCCATCTGCATAAATACTAACCAAGACTAGTCTCTCAACAGATCACAGTAATTATGATGCTGTAAAATAATTGCAAGCCAAAAGATTGTTGTATGCTTTATAGAAAGAGCATGTGTAGACTTGAAAGATAATATACCTAGTATATACATACTAATAAAGACTATTTTTAGTGTCTAAAGTCATTAGAATGTTTTCTTAAATAAGGTCTTTCAGTTACCTTGATGAGAATGTACAGTTTATACTTCTGAAAACCCAAGAAGATATTGTAGCAGATTTCTTCATGAAGAAGTTTGGCAGCCACCATTTCCTGTGCAGGCTAATCTTGATTAGCTCTTTCCCAAAGAGCTGAGAAAGCCTTGGTATATTCTCAAATGGAAGCCATACCATTAAAGAAGTACCTCCGGAGATCACATAGATTAACAAGAATAAGAAAACAATACTTTCTAAACCAAATTGGTTTTCTAGAAACTCTGTCTTTGGCAGATATTTCATTAAGCAAAGGAAAACAATGGATTTGTATTCCTATTCACTGAACCTGTTGGCTATTCTTGTACCACGGAGAAAGATTGATCCCTTCTATTAAGAGTCATTTTGTGATGGGAAAGTTGCTTTGCTTTTATTATGCAATCATTCCAATCTACACTTATTTACTTGCTTTGTCTCCTCCTTTCCTCTTGACTAAATCATACCTAAATAGTGTAACCAGAAGTCTACTGCCATGGTTTGGAATGGTTTGAGTGTGTCTTCCAAGGGTTTAAGTGTTGGAAACTTCATCCCCAGTGCAGCACAGGACCTTTAAAAAGCAGGGCCTATTGGAAGTGTTTAAGTCATTGAGGGTACTACTTCCTTTGCAATGGATGAAGATAGTTCTTGTGGGACCCAAGTTAGTTCTTGCTGAGTGTTGTTCTAAGAGAGCAAGGCTGGCCCCTCCCTGATCTCTCACTTCCTGTCTCTCCACGTCATCTCTTCCTCTCTCAAATGTTCCCACAATAATGCTATTCACCATGATGGGATGTAGACATGAACTCCCTCACCAGAGCTGGCACTATGCTGTTCAGATTATCATACTGCAAAACTGAACTAAATAAACCTCTTTTCCTTATAAATTACCCAACTTCAGGTATTTTTGTTATAGTAGCAATAGAAAAGTAGCATTATACCTAGATATATCAAATTACTAATCCATTTGGCCTAAGAAAAACTATTAGTTGTGAATATGAGCTGACATTATATAAATAGCACCGTGTAAGGCAAATAGAATTATTTTTTTCTTTCCCAATTGGCAGGGGCAGAAGGATCTCTTCCAACAAAAATCCTATGATTTGGTTGGGCAAAAAAGCCATAGAAATTAAGCAATTAATGAAAAAAATAATAGATATATGTGCTCTATTGCAGAGTTGTTTCTACTGGATGAATAAGAAAGGCTTTACAAAAAGATTGGAATTTGAGTTGAGCCAGAGAGGTTTCATAAAAGATGGCTAGTTAGAGGGCTAGAGAGGTGACTCAGCAGTAGAGTGCTTTCCTGGAATGCACAAGGACCCAAGTTCGATTCCCCAGTACCACATATACAACTCAGTAAGGAAAAACAAACAGATGAAAAAATAAAATTAACTCTCTCTCTCTCTCTCTCTTTTTTTTTTTTAATGGCTAGTTGGAGAGTTGTTTCTACTGAAAAAGAGAGGCTTCATAAAAAAATGGTTAGTTAGGCAAAGAAGTAGGGATTGACTTGGATTTAAGCAAAAAGGGATAAGAAACATGGTTAGTGATATAGAAAAGTTTAATCTATTTGTAGTATATACATAATTACTTAAAATTGTTTCATTAAGTAAAAGAGAAGGCCTTATCTATGGTAGATAGCAATATTCGTATAATTTGACATTTAGTATACCCTAAAGTCTTTCAAATATTTCCAAATTTTATTATACACTGATAGAGTTAAAAAAAAAAAAAAAAGGAAGGAAAATAGTACAAATGGATTCCTACTGAGAATAACCCTTACATTATTTTGCTCTTAGGGAATAACTTTTCAAATTGTAATTACGTCTTTGATCCTTTCTATACAAAATATGATATCATAATATATAAATGGAAGTGGATTTTGTTTAAAATATCATAATGAATTAGGTATCATAATGACCAACTGTTTGATTAAATATCAATCATGATTGTTTGATAAGCTCCACAAAGGCCAGAATCATGTTAATTGTCTCCTGTATTCCCTTCTCTTTCATAGATTCCGTAATAGGCACTGTGGCAGGTACTCCATAAACACTGAGTAATAAATGAATTAAATCTAGAAAGAGCTCTAGATAACAAAGAAAACTAAAGTATCACATACTCATTAATCAAAATAACTGTGGAAAGAATATACTACTTTTGTGAAGATGTCCCTCCATTCTGGGAAATCATGCAACGGTTAAGGTAGAAGGAGGAAAATTAGAGTAATAAAAGGAATTCTTTGTTTGCTTTTAATATCAAATATTAAAATCCTTCCTTTAGTTACTAGCTGATGAAATTTGAATTGTAATCTTCACATGATGAAGGACTGGATATTTTGTATGATTTGAGACTGCAGGCTTAAAATTTGAGTCTGAAGCTTGATGTTAAATTTTATAAAACATTTACCTTTATTGGCTCATGGATCAGTAATAAAAATACATTTCCAAAGTTCTCCAAATATGGTTCTCCTTTAGAGGATCCAATTTCATTACCCATCTGATTAACCCAGGAAGTAATTAAGCACTTCCTAAGTACAGAATTTAGTTACACATTGTAAAACATTCAAATTAATGTTACTCATTATGTACTTATCTTGGAGGAAATAATATGAAGACAGAACAGGTAAATACTAAGTTAATTAACTAAACAATATAATACATATAAGTACCATATAAGTCAATGAAAGGGTATTGTATGTAGACTTCAGAAACGTAAGAATCACTACAATCAACAGAGCCCTGGAGAATTTCATAAAAAAAAAAAATTTCACCTTCAAAGAAGGATGTGAATTAGCATAAGGAAAAAATTCAAATGTACTTATAAATGCAAGAATGTGTTCATAGCATGGAGAGAATCACCAAGTCTGGAATGGTCATGGAACATTTAGAGAAAAATATAGGCTAATCTTGCTAAAAGTGACTGACTGTGGGCTGGGGAAGGTGATGGGGAAATTGCAGTCATGTTCAGCAGGTAGAGAGCCTTAAATGACAACCTAGGCTTTAAAGACAGTTCTGTAAGTTGTGACTGATGACGTGATGAAGAGAGTCATTTTAAGACCATTTATCTGATGTGCAAAACTGGTGTGCAAGACTCATTTGAGGTGGGAGATGCCAGAGGCAGAAACCAGTAAAGAAGCTTCAGGATAAACCAAGCCAAGGGCAACAGGAGCCACAACCACAGTGGCAGCAACAAAAGTGGAAAAGAAGTGGTGATTGGAGCGATTTTTCAAGAGAAATCCTTGGCGCTTTTTGACTGATTGAACTTGAAGGGGGGTTATAAAGGTCATTTCCAAAATGGTTCAAAGTAAAGGAAGTTCATGCACCACTCAGAGGGTTGAACCAGATGACCTCTGAAATCTCATTCAACCAAGCTTCTCTCCTTATATCAGAATAAAGTGTTTCTCTCTCTGCCCTCTCCCTATCCAACTGTGTCCAGCTATTAACATCTGCTTCAAGTATCACACTTCTTGGAAAACTGGACAATGAGTCCCTGCCATGTACATGGTCTTCACTGAGCTCCTGATAAACTGACTTCTCTCCTACATAAATTAAAAGCTCATTTGCATCTTCTTGCATACTATGGTAGAAAGATCTTTATTATATGAATCTTCCCTCACTCATTTTAGTCTGTATCACAAAAGCTAGCACTGAAGTAACTACTCACTAGAATAAAATAGAAACCTATAGGTAGAGATTACACACCTAAATAAACGCATCACTTTCACCAGATCACAGGAAATTTTAATTTTCAAAGGATACAGGGAAGCCCATCAGTACTATATTTTCAAAAATTTAAAGAATCTCTTTTGAAATTTGACATTAAAAGTGTGGCTACATACTCAAGTATTATTAAGATAAAGCAAAAAACCGTGGAAAAGTATTGCCAGTATCCACCGTGGCTTAATGAACAATTAAAACCCTATTCTGAGAGTCACAATGGAGCTAAACATTTCCTGTACTATACAAAGAGAAAAAAATTCAATGATGTCTTTGTGCTGCCAGAATGTTGAACAAAGTCACTTTCTGCTTTTTAGTTTGCTCTTTGCCCCCATGAAGAAAGTAGCCAAAGAAATTGCTTTACTCAGCAAAAACTCAACCTGTTAATTCCAGGGACTGGAATCATTGAAGGTCAGAAGGTAAAAACCACCTGCTAAACAACATTTTCACAATCATTTTCAGAGATTTTGTCTGTCCTCAGCATTTATGTATTGGATTCCTTTTGTGAAATGTATATATATTTCAAGTTCCAATCACCTGTTCGTGATTAGCCAGCACTTGCTAAACAATCATTTACTAAGTCATTTGTGTTTGGAGCTCAATATTAAAGAATTTAAAAAAGGGATTGTAAGAACATAATTCTCTACAGAGAAATCAACTTAAGATCCTACAACATCATATACAAACCTTACCGCTGTGTTTCATACAATTTTTTAAAATCCAGATACTTTATGTAGGAAGATAGAAGTGATGATCTTTAAAACAACCTATAATTTAAATTAAGCAGAGTAGATCATTATGAAAATGTCATCATATGGGCTTTAATATAAAAACAAATACAATCAGCATTGAGAAAAGGTCAAAAGAGAAATAAACAAAGAGCTAAAGATTCCTGACACATTTTAAAACACAGCATTAGAAATCTCCTGAAATTTCCTCTCTAAATATGAGATTACAAAACTCATTGAATTTGAGATTTGGACAATAAAAATGGGATATTCAGTGGCAACATGTTCAAACTACGTAATGCTACTTTTATATTAGATCTTTGCTCTTAAGCAACGTAATAATATATTGCCCTAATATATTACACTTATAATAATTTAATAACTAAAATGTTAAATATTTTCCATGTTAAGGGGCCCCAGACTTCCAGACTTCTGGGTTTTTTATGTCGATTTCTAGCCTATGATTCACTACCAATACTCTGTTTCATTTACCACTCACTGTAGCCTTCTGAGAACCAAATATTGCCAAAGGAAAAATCACATTGTTAAATCAGTTACATGAACTTTAAAAGAAAATTCAAAGTTAATGGTCTTTTTTCTGAGAAACTATAGGATTTTTCCATTGGTTCTTTATAAAATTTATATTTACTCATTATCTTAAGCCCAATATCTACTACATGTTGGCAATTAATTTAATTAATAGTGGTAAACCAATAAATTGACTAATCAAACAAATATTCATGATGTATTTCCCCATACTCTTCGAAATGTTGATGCTTT